>JADGIF010000198.1:0-15202 GCA_018985225.1 Amoeboradix gromovi
TAAAGTAATAAAGCTGAAATAATGTTCCAAGTTGTTACAGAAAGTTAGTCTAGTTTTTATATTTGATGTCCCACTTGCTTTTCTGAAACTGAATTCTAGGGACTCAGTGTCTTCCAGAAGATTATAAGTTAACACAAGACATGATGATTAGACTAAAAAAACTATTGAAGCTGGGAAAACGTTTTTAAGCAAAACATTCCACGAAGCGAGTACATTAAAAAATAGAAGAACATGAAAAAATGAAAGGCAAGAGGCTAACTAGAAATGTTAGGGGAATTGGAACAACCGCTGAATTGAAAATGAGACGATTTCAGCTGCTTTGGCCAATTTAGATCTTATTTCCTTTCAACCTTGTCAATTAATTTAAAGTGAATTGAGCAATATGTGTTTCAGAGCATTTCAGTAGGAGCTTGTACCAGTACGCCTTTAAGTGCAGCGACACTGTGGGAGATTTGTAAGCAATACCCCCATAAATATTCTTGTCATTTGATATGCAGTAACATATTACACGATACACAGCTATTAAGTATAAAGTCATCCTAAATAGACAAATACATTTATTGTGAAGTTATCTGGTAGGGTCTTCTTCCCCTAGTTTGCTTCTGCTCCAAAACCTTGTGGCGCAATCATTTGAACCTGTAGCTAATACATGTCCCAACGGATGCCAATCCATTGTCCATATAGCTTGATCATGCGCACTGTTCACAAATCCTATAGGTGTCTCATGTGAAGTGGACCAATAAAATATATCACCGGTAATTGTTGCACTGGCAAACATGTTTTCAAACACTGGATGCCATTTAGCAACAGAAACATCTTTTTGAGTTCCTTTAAAGGTTTGCAGTTCTCTTCCTGTTCTTATGTCCCATAATTTCAAAAGTTGATCCTTGGATCCAGTTAATAAATGAAACCCGTTTCTGTTAAATTCAGTAACGTGCACAGTATTCTTATGTGCATGCAGTGTCATCAAGCATTTTGCTGTTCGAGCGTCCCACAACTAAATTAAAGAATCAAGTACCTTGACCATATTGTCTTTACTTCCACTTGCAATCAAACTGGAATGAGGATGCCAGTCTACCGTCTTCACATCCCAACCATGTCCAGTTAAGGACGACTCTTCAACGCCTGAAGCGAAATCAAATATTTTTACAGACTTATCGTCGGATCCACTGACAAACTTGGAATCTGATGGGGAGAACCCAATCCCTCTTACCGGTTCTTCGTGCGCTTTAATAATCTTAATGTTGTTTAATGATTGCTGAAAGTACTTGATTATGCCACTTTGATCACCAATAAGCAAGAAATTGTCACTGTAGGACCATCGCATAATTTTTATTGACGCTTCATGTGCCTGTTGGATAGTCTCAAAGTTGAAGGTCAAAGAGTTCCAAAGGGTTAATTCACCACTGTTGCTAGCAGTGATCAACCTACGGCCATCTGGATAAAACGTAATTGCGCCAATTGGTGATCTAAATTTGTTTATTGCTGTATGAATAAATCTTGTGCAAATAGCAGAACCAACATTGGAATAAGCATGCGGAGGAATATTGGCCAATGAGAAATTGGGAAGCGGTGGCGTGTATGAGGGTATTTTCTTAATTCCATAAAATGGGTGTGATTTTTCATAAAGAAAATGACAGTAGTAGTCCACCGTTTTCCGGACAAATGCCTTTTGTAGTCTTTTTGCGAATTCCACATACTCTCCCTGGTGCTGCTGGTTATTATGATTTTCCATGGTTACTGCTTCACAAGGAGAAGATAGAAATTTCATCAAAAACCCGTCCACAAGGCAAATATAAGTGACGTTAGCATTCCTTAAGGACTATGATTTAAATATAAAAAAATCTAACGCTACAAATTTATTGAATCAATTTGATCCTCTTCCTGCTGTACCTGCAATTTAGGCAATCGCTCCTGCTGCATTTGGTGAGGTTGGCCATAATTTGGATCTAGTTGTGGAATAATTGAGCCTTCTGCGCCAGGGGTCGGTCGCTGAAGTGGCGGCAGAGTCTGCTGCTGTTGCATTAGTTTCATTTGCTCTAAATATTGTTGCTCCATCCACTGTCGCTGAACCTGATCAAAGTTTGCTGGTATGGCTCCTTGTGGTTGTGGCTTAGATTGATCTCTAAATCTTTGAAGGTATAGTTTTAGAACTTCGGAATAGTTTTCAAATCCCAAATTCTCCATTGCCCATAGTATATCCTCTCCATTTATAGTCTTTCTCTTCTCTTGTAAACATCTATCTGCTGCCTCGGATGTAATAAACCCAATAAATTCCGAGACGCATTCTTGGACACATTCCTTGGCATCCTTTGCTATTTTCGCGTTATCGGGTAGTGTTTTTTTCATTATTCGGGAAACATTGGCAATTGGTAAGTATCTATCTTGTTCTCTATGATCTCTATGGTGGTCATCCATTTTTTCGGCGTTTCAGTTTCAAAGGAGAGAATAAAAGTTTTGGTTGATACAATATAGAAGCGATAGCAGAGATGGGACGCCAAATATAAAAACTAGCCTAACTCGTTTTTAAAGAAGGTGCACCATACGGAGGAAATGCTATCATTAATAAAAGATCTTCTATCATACCAATTTTCTTTCATTGATTGTATTCCTCTTTTCAAAATAAAACTAGAAGACCCTACATCTCTTTCAAATATATGAGGTCTTTGAGCATCTAAGTAAAAGGTGCATTTTCTTAGACGGTACTCTTTCTTCATTTCATTTAATGTTATACTAACATCATTACTCTTGTCAATGTCTTTGAAGTGTAATAGTGATATTTTATTTGAAATAAAGATTGGATGAAAGAGTAAGAGAATAGCTGTACAGAATATTTATTTTCCTTTCATACTCGTCAACTCCGCAACTAGCTGGATGTCCACTCGTCTCTTAAATCCATAAAGTAATAAAGCTGAAATAATGTTCCAAGTTGTTACAGAAAGTTTTTATATTTGATGTCCCATGTGGTTAATTTGATTTAAATTAATTAGCGTTTTTTAAAGACTTTTCTGAAACCCAGCTACAAACCATGTCCAGCCTTAGATCTCTCAAGAAGCACGATTTTATAGTCTTCTTCATTGCCTGGAAGTACTATCAACATCTCTACCAAAGCATTAACTATTTTTTTATTTGGGATTTGCAACAAACCTTTCCGTTCTACCTTGATGATAAACCATTCTCATCGCGTACTTTCTCTATTACCCAATCTTATGTCAGAAGCCTATATTTCCAGAAACAAATTCTGCATATATCAGACCTACTTTTATTGAGACATCGGGTGTTAATGGTAACCCAGCGCTAGTACAATGTTCTGGAAGGACTTGAACACTAAATTTTTCGGAAAATTTTTGATAGGTTCTTGGCCATGTGATATGGGACACCAAATATAAAAACTAGACCAAGTCGTCTTTAAAGGAGGTGCTCCATAAGGAGGAAATACTATTAGTAACAAAAGTCCTTTTTCATTAATGTCATTCCTCTCTTTAAAATAAGACAAGATGACCCACTCTCTCTTTCAAATAAGGTCTTTGAGTGTCTAAGCAAAAGGTGCAACCAATAAGATTAATTTAATGTATCTTACTATCGGTTAATACACACTTGAAATAGTGATTCAAATTATCTCAGAAAGTTAGCCTAGTTTTTATATTTGATGTCCCATATGTTATATCTACTTCATTTTTCTGATCCGCTCTTACCCCAATACTACCCCCAGATGAAGCCAATTGTTGCATTTGGTCACGAAAGACCAGTTACACGGTTAGCAATCAACAGAGACGGCGATCTGGTTGTTAGCGGATCCAAAGACTCTACAATAGCACTTTGGAATTTAAACACTTTGGAATGCTACGGGACTATGCAACATCAAGGTGCTATACTAGATGTAGATATATTTAACGTTACCATAGTAAGTGCTAGCGCAGACTTTACTCTCTGCATATGGTATAACGGTGAAATGAAAAAATCTTTGAGTTGTAATCAAATTGTTAGAAGTTGTCAATTCTCGAGGAGCGGTCAAAGAATACTTGTTTTACTTGAAAAATATGCGAAGCATGACAACAAGGTACTTTTAATTGATAGAGATTGCGAAATCAAGCAATCTCAAACTTTGACTTCTGAGCATGACAAAGCAACGATCTGTCGTTGGGGTCCTCTGAATGAAAGCGTATTAGTTGGATTTGAAGACGGCACTATTCTCGTTCTAGACAAGGACTTCAAGGAATTGAAGAAAATTAAAGACAATGACAGAAACATTACTGACATTCAATTAAGTGTAGACCAAAGCATGTTTATTACTTCATCCAAAGACCATACTGCGCGTCTATATGATTTTGAGTTTAATCCATTGCGAGTGTACAAATCAGATCGACCAGTAAACAGCGCGAGTATTTCGTCTAAAAAAGAGCATGTTATTCTAGGTGGTGGACAAGAAGCGTAATTTAAGCTAACTTAGCATGGACGTTACCACAACAGCTGGGCAGTCTGGTAAATTTGAAGCAAGAATATTTCATAGGATTTATGAAAAAGAGATTGGAAGAGTACCAGGTCATTTCTCTCCAATTAACTCAATAGTGTTCCTACCAGATGGCACAGGGTACTTAAGTGGAGCTGAAGAAGGGTCTTTTAGAATACATTTCTTTGATGAAGATTACTTTTATTTCAAAATGCACCCAGAGGAGCAATAAAACTAAGTAATAAATTTAAAGCTTCTATTTATTGTCTCTACACTTACTGTGCATAATATTCAGGCTTAACTGATTTAATACCGTACTCAGCTAATGCCTGACTCAAATCTTGAACAGTTAACACCATCTTTCTAGTTTTGTTCTTTTTGTCACCATTCTGCTTGCTATAATGTAATGCGTCAGTAGCAATGTCAGTTACAAACTTTTGAGCGGCTAAACTTATTACTCGTTGAACCCGTACATCATCACACGAAAAACCAGCCTGGTTTAATATGGGTTTTGTGATTGCATCGGGTATTAAAGGCTCAGTTGTTTCCACTATGTTTAACAGCTCTGCCAATGCACGATCAGATTTCTCCATGTTTAGCACTTTGAATCAAATTTCATAATTCTTAGCTTTGGCACATATAGCCCATTATAAGATTTCATCAGCCTTTCAACTCCTGGTAAAGACTAGAGAGGTTTTGACCGGCTCTTTCGCATTTTCAGGATAGGTTTTACAACTCCCCATCCACTGTGCAACTCAGTCGAATACTTGCAATTAATAGTGAGCCATTTAGTTATATAGTAGATTATTTAATTTACTTATTTTATTATTCATTCACAGCGCTGTTATCTTCTGTTTTTTTGTTTTCGTCAAAACTCCCTAATACTTTACTTGGCGATATACTATGTTGCTGTCCAAAACCTAGCTGAGGTCCTGGTTGAGGCCCGCTTTGAGGCTGCACCTTTTGATGCACAGGCAATGTTGGGACCATTCCTTGCTGTCCATAATAGTATTTCATTTGCTGCTGTTGCTGTTGTGGTGGAGGATATTGTTGCATATACATCATCTGTTGCTGTTGCTGTTGGATTATAATTTGCTGGCTCTGCTGCGCCCTTCTTTGTTGCTCCATCATTTGCATTTTATACTTTTCTTGGAATTGCGCTACTTTATCAATCTGTGGCTGCAAGTATTTGATCCATTTTGGTTCAATCTTGTGCTGAAATTGCCCAACAACTCTTATCATATGGTGTTGATACATCTGCGTATTTATCTTAACTTCCAGCTGTCCTTGCTGTTTAGCTCGTTGCCACGTCTCTGCGTAATGCGTTTTTTGCATTTGCAAGTACTGATCTACAACCGCATCTCCCTTGTTGCTGTCTTTACTTAGCGCATCCACGTAGTCATATAAGCATCTCAAATACGCTTGTACATATGCTGTTTGCGCGAGTACAACATCAGATGATTGCTGCTGCTGTTGTTGCTGTACTGGCTTCTTATATTGTTTTATTTGAGCCACTTCTTCGTCGCTGCTCTCGTGTATCTCCATCAAACTGCTTACACTGCTACTCTCTTGATTGCTGTTCGTGCTTGCTATATCAAACTCCTCACTGCTCTCATCCTTTTTCCGCTTCTTAACCGGCATCTGTTCTATTTCCTCATCAATGTTGGCCAACAACTCAACATCGACATCACTCATAATATCCATCTCATCCTGTCGATGCAATCTCTTTCTTTTACGTGGAACTATCAGTTGCTCATAGTTCAATGGGAATTTAAATTCTATCAACAACTGGCAGTATTGCAGTTCTAACTCATGAGTCACATCTACTATATCGCTATCAATCTCGTTGTATGTGTGTGCATTATTAAACATTAAGCATACGTCACTGTGGAACTCCTCCGCATTGCTATAAGACCGGTTTAATATTTTGTTGTAAATAGTGGATAAATCCATTGGTTCTTTAATAATATCAAAGTAATCCGGCAGCTCTAATTCTACAGGATCAACAGGCTCCTCAAATGGCCAACCGTGAGGGCTAGCCAACAAAGATTTACAAATGCTTAGCAATGAGTAAAACAATGGCAAGTCGCATTTAATTTCAGATAATGGAGTGCTGAATTGCAGGTCATTGATATCTATGAATTCAGTGTTTCCATCTGCTAAGTTTACACCTACAGAAGATCTGGAATAAAAACTGGGTTTTAACTGCAACTGCTTTAACTCCTGTATGAACAACTGCTCCTTGTCTACTTGGTCCTGCTTCAGCTTGAGTAATGACTCATGCTGAATTCTATTTAACTCAACAATTTGGCGTTGTTGTTTGTTGATCAAATCCTGTCGTTTTAACTGCTCAACATGCAGCTGATCCGATATATTCAGTTCTGCTAATTGCAAACATCTATGAGTAGAGAACAGAAGTTCGTCATTAGAAAAGCTAATGGTATTACTAGCGTGCTTTGATAATAGCTCTAAATGCGATTCGAAATCATCTTTGAAATTAGAAAAACACTTGGACAATGCAGGGTAGATAGTAGGGTGCTCGGAAATCAGCGGGTTTGCTAACAGTGCCTCCCAATCTTCAATGGTATACGCTAGCAAATACCATTTCGAATCATCCGAACACCTAAGAGGATCGGATGTATCGATTGGTGTTCTATACCACAGGCACTCGTCGTATAGCCAGTAAAACTCACCACACTCATTGATGCTGCTAATTGAGGGTGTCCAAATAGGTTCAAATCTCATATACTCGGCATGGTACTTATCGCTAGCATTTTTGTAGTATTCAAAGTGGCTACTGAAAGCATTCTCAACCAATACAGATAGGATTAGACATCTCAATTGGAACTGGCACTGAAAAAATGAAAAAGAATTTGTAGCAGATTCGTTTGAAGGTGGCGGATCATCAAATTCAGCAACTTGTTGCTTCGTAGGTCTAATAGTAGACATGTTGCCTTGAATCGATTGTTGATCACCTTGCTGCATCACCTGAGGAACCATATGGCCATTATGCAGCTGCTGACGAATTTGCTGACCATTTTCCATTGCGCTCTTTCTGAAGTGTTGAGTTTGCTGCTGCTGATACATAACTTGACCTTGAGGATGAACAGGAGCAGCAGAAACTGGGCGGTATTGTTGATATTGTTGATAAACATGAAAAGGAGGTGGTTTAAATTCTTTAAAATCAGATAGCGCAGACCGCAATTGGGTGAGTGACTTGGAAGCAGGGAGGCTTTGAAATGGAGAATCATTAGTGAGGTTTGCGTAAGAATTGTTGTTGATGTGGATCAGCCATTGTTTTAAATGTGCTTGCCAGTTTAACAAGTCGATGGACTTACGTTTGTAAGTACATTTAAGAAGAGAGATAATTAAATCAACGCATTTAGCACCATGGTCGCTGGTTTCTGATTCACCCTGCAGGAACAGCAAGAAGTCTAAACTACTTGTTGTATCTGGCTCGATTTTCCAAAACAGCCGAGCATAGGAAGAGGGAATATGAAATAGGTTATGTTGCTCAATTGGGGATTTTCGATAAGGATGCCAACAACGTAAAAAGGAAAAGATGTCAAAAAATTCACTTGTTAGAAAAGTGATGTTTTCTAAATCAGTACCCTTCGTGTGTTCAATCTTTTGTTGACCAAGGAGGTGGAGTCTAATGGCTTCCAATGAAGGATTATCATCAAGGGTGGAATTGGAGGACTTACAATCATGTGACACGGTGTTTACTAAGGACTTCACTTTAGCAAACAAGTCCATCTTAATCATTTCCTCGTGGATATTGGAATCGCGATCAGCAATTTGTTTTTGCTTTTGAGATGACATGTAAAAGGAGTTTTCGGGGGGAAACACGAAAAAATCCAGTGATTGGTGAATTGCAAGTGCCAAAAGATAAGATTTACTGCTACAAGTCTTCCTCACTACCTTCCTTGGACGCTTTTCTGCTGTTTTTAATACTACTTTCAACTGCCTTAAGACCCCAGCTAGGCTGAGAAGCAGGAGACGTACCAATTTCCTTCATTCGCGGTTTTGGCATGTTAATTAACTTCAAATAGTCGAACGTAGATTCTCCCATCTCAACTGCATCTATGCCATTAATTTCGTCGTCGTCATCTATAGTTAATGCTAGCCCTGGGATTTTATTGAGAGCCAACAATATAAGTCCCGTAACCGTAAATGACCAAGCGAAGCAAACAAGACAATCGACAAGTTGCCATGCGAAAAGCATACCATCTCCCTCTATTGCGCCAGTGTACTTGATAGTGCTTCCGTCCAAACTCGCCCAGTATCTTTGAGTAAATATTCCAGTACATAAATTGCCAACAATACCACCTACGCCATGCACAGCAAAAACATCTAGCTATGTTAGTTAATTAGTACTGTGTCATCAAACTTGAATCTGTTCTTCAATTTGGCAGCCATGTTGCAACAGAACGCACCTGCAAATCCAATAAAAATAGAACTTCCTGGACTAACATAGCCGCAAGCGGGGGTGATAGCAACCAAACCTGCCACTGCTCCTGAGCAAAAAGATATTGCACTAAACTTCTTCTTTTTGAGATAGTCTATTACCATCCACGTTATAGATCCTGCTGATGCTGCTAAATTTGTAGCGACAACAGCAGCTGCAGCTCTTCCATTAGCAGCTACTGCGCTTCCACCGTTGAATCCGTTCCACCCAAACCATAAAAACATGGTTCCTAAAATGACATTTGAGGGTGAATGCGCGACTGAAGGTAGGTTAGTTTTGTTTCCAATCACTAAAGTATATGCCAATGCTGCTGAACCTGATGCGATATGAACCGGACTACCACCTGCAAAGTCCAGACTTCCGTTCTGTCTCAACCAGCCATTTTTACCCCAAGACCAGTATGCTATAAAATCGTACACAAATGTGCTCCAAAGAAAGATGAATACCATTTTTGGCAATAACCTAGCCCTTGCAGACGTTGCTCCAATCACTAATGCCGGCGAAATGCCAGCAAATGTTGATTGAAAGAATGCGAAAGCAAAATCTGGGTAAGCATCAGTTGAACTGCTAGTCATGCCAGAAAACACGCCATTTGTGAAAGTCCCGATAAATGGGCCACCGTCTGTACCAAATACCAATGAATATCCAAACAGAAACCATTGAATCATCACTATGGAGTAGGAAACAAAGCATAACAACAACATACTCAGAGCACTTTTAGAGTTTGCCATACCACTGTAAAAGTAGCCAAGTCCTGGAATCATAATAAAAACCAGGGCACCACTTAGAAGTAGAAAAGCAGTATCGCCAGATGACATTTTGTTTGTGGCTTGATCTTTGTTTTCATGAGTAATAATTCATTTGTATGGCAATGTGACCTCTCAATCACATTTTTTGTATGATTATTCGCGATTAACTCAAATTATTTCAAAACATCTTAGCGAGACAGACATCCTATATAAACGCAGCAAAACGCACATTATGGGTGTGTGCAGACTTGCTCAGTAGAAAAGCAGAGCAGAAGAATTTTGTGAATGCTAACAAGCTCCATTAGGGCTCAAAAATGTTTGCACGTAATAAGCGTCCCAAAATGACATTTGAGCTGTTTCAAACATGTTCTAAAAAGCCTAGACCTTGAATGCATTTGATATTGACAATTGTGAGGAATATTACTATAATTATCCAATTTTATTGAATAAATCATTTATCGTGATTTCATGAGCTCCATCGCTCAACAAGTTCTCTTTCTTAACTTCTCTAACCACTTAAAGACTCAAAAATCTTTCTTTTCAACAGTTAAAATGGCTCGAGATCTAGTCATCCTGGATTTGCTAATTCTAACAACCACTGGCAGATATTGAATACACGGATCGACTAGAACTGGCTCAAGAATGGAAACATAAAATGTATTTTGGTGTTTATTTCTTGCTTTGATAGCACACATGGTAAAGATCTTGAATGAAATTCACGAGCAAGGATTTTTATGGCATTGAGAAAGCTCGAGTATTGGCGGAATCCCGGTCTTGCCTTTATCCAGAGTCCAAGTATTTGCAGTCGTTGACGTAGTTGCCACATGAGGCATACTGTCGCGGCTTAGCAACTGTTGCAGTGTACTTTATTGCACAGTAGACGAGGAGCAGTCGTGAAATGTGTGGTACTCTGAAGGAAACCAGGTTGGAGTCATAAGCAAACTGCCGTTAGGAAACAGAGAGCAAGCATATGGCAGCATGGAGCATACACTTTTGTGTATCCTTATCTAATCTCGCCCAGGATATTGCAAGCGTGAGCTATTGCTGTAATGAAGTAACTAGCATTAGTTTCTCTGTGGAAATTCTCGATTTTTTTGAGAGCAGGACTTTTACTAAGAGTTATTAAAAAAGTTGTTTATTCATTTCAGCCATCTACTTTCCGTCGATAACCAGGCATGAATCATCTGGCAACTCAGTTATTTGAAGAGGATTACCCTTTAGTGATAGCCATTTTAGATTTTTAGTGGAACTAATATGTGATATATTATTGTTGCTTACGTCCATCAGCTGTAAAGATTCGAAGGAGACTACGCTTGGGAACTTCTTCATTTGGCAGTTAGAGCAATGAAACTCCACTAGGTTTTGCTTTAGGTAGTTAAATGATGATGGCAACTGTGATATGGGGTTACCACTAATTCTAAATATTTTAATTTTTTGTAGCACCAGAAACAGCTCTGCTGGTAAATTGGTTATAAAGTTTTCACTTATATCTAGTTCGATTAGTTGATTGTGCAATATCCATTCTTTTTTGAACTCTGTCAAGTTGTTCTTAAATAAAAGTAGTTTCTCTAACCTTGATTTCATGATCGAGTTTGGTAATGTCGTTAACTGATTACTATTCAGGTTTAAACATTGCAAACTTTTTTGGAAAAGACTTGCTGGCAACTCTACAAGTCTATTAAAACTCAAGTCTAGTTTTACAAGACATTTAAATCTTAGTATTTCAACTGGCAATTCTTTCATGTCATTGTTACACAGGTATAGTTCTGTCAGTAAAATATTCGCGTATTTGATTTTAAGAAACTTTCCATAAGAGTAATCACTGCTCCCTTCTTGCTGCTGTTCTCCCTTTAATGTCAATTTAGAATTTTGTAAATCCAACGGAAATTCAAAGTCTTGAGACATGAGCCTCATTTTTGGGATGTGAAATAATGATTTATTAATTACGCTATATTCTTACTTGTCCGTATATCTTTCTTTCGTTGATCCTCTCATATCTTTCTTTGATGTTATATACAAATGTTGCATCTTCCCAGTCCATATTACGATATTTCTTTCTAAATAAAACAACTGCTAAATATATAAGAGACAGTGAAAGAGCGCTAAATTAAAAGGTATTACATTCCTAAGATCACATATCCAATAATTGAGCCCGTATAAACAACAGTTGGACAAGTGCCATTGTTTAAAGTCAGTTTGTGGACTTTAGGTCCTCCTTTGAATGGCTGATAGATCTCTGTCACCTTTTCTCCATTGTTATCGCAATTCAAATGTATTTCATACTGCGATGAGCCACGGTAAAATCGGTAACCCACGCCCCCAGAAGAAATAGACCTAAGAAAGGGACTATCTAAAGCATATTTATCATCATAGCATATAGCGGCACCATTACAGTCTTTCTCATTAGCTTTTTTGTAGTCATCCACACAGTTAAACTTATATTTATGATCGTCGAGCACAAATTCAAAAGGCTCAATTTTAAATTCGTATCCTTGATATGCTACTCCACACGTTGATTTGAGCCTAGGGCACATATAAGGATGCTGGTATTCCGCTTTTAAGTAGCATCTATCAGATTCTAAGACTTTGAATTCTGGGTCACCACAAAGCATAATAACATCAGAATGACCATTGTTGCTATTATCGCAAGCTCCATCTCTAAAGTGTATCTGGTTACTGCTTTCTTCTAGACTTAAAGATTTCCCAAGGCTGTCAAAATGAATCCCATCTTTTGTAGTGCATATTAATCCATCACACGGATTTAGATCTGCTTGCTTACAAAAGGAGAAGTAATAACTAGTCTCCAAAGAATTCTTGTAATAAGGCGTAGACTTATCAAACTGAGAGAGTGCAAATTTGGAAATATCACACATTATGGTAATGAAACACGGAAATAATTGCTTATGAAGACGAGTTTAATTTTTTTGTTTACACTGCTAGCAACTACTTGCAATAGCGCTATTATAGCTAAGATAGTCCATAGAGCATTAAAAGACTTGAGCTTTTATATATCTGGAACTAAGCTCTTAAAGTTGGAGGTTCCGAAGATTGACTTTCATAGCATTTTGAACCGTAAACTGGGAACCAAAGATATATCGAAAAGTATAGAGAGCATGACAGCTAATTATAACAAACAAAAAAGAAATGTTTTCGAGCTTAAGTCATCCGCAAGAACTTTGAAAACATTGCCCATCCCTGGGAAAAGCATTAAAATACCAAAAATAAAAAGATCTTTATAGCTATTCTGATTTACTCTCTTGATTTAGTTTTGGTAAGTTCCATCCAACTTTATTGGCGGACCTTTGAATTCTATCTTTGTTTTCAATTCTAGGGAAATACGTGTCGATCAAATGCTGGTGTCGCAAATGAGCGTAGAGAAATCGAGCTTGATCTTCAGAAGCAACAGTTAAATGCGAAGTCAATGGATTTACAGATAGCACTTTTTTAATTTGAGTCAGGGTAACATTTCTAGAAGGGACTTTCATTGTTACATGGAATTTTTAATCAATCTACTTTGATCCGCAAATCTATGCACATTGCACATAGTGAGTAGTGCGTTACTTTTTACGAAATCGAGCACGTTTAGTTCAAATATTTTCACGATCCACGTTGTTCTGGAAATTTCTGCGATGTGTATAAATGCATAGCCTGCAACATTATTTGAAAATATC
The DNA here is from genome assembly GCA_018985225.1 of Amoeboradix gromovi. Taxonomy (NCBI): domain Eukaryota; kingdom Fungi; phylum Sanchytriomycota; class Sanchytriomycetes; order Sanchytriales; family Sanchytriaceae; genus Amoeboradix; species Amoeboradix gromovi. The sequence goes on from JADGIF010000198.1 coordinate 13,339, forward strand.
AAAATGGAGTTGAGTCCCACGCAACTTATTCAATCAGCAATAACCAAGCTGAAAACTACGAGGTCACTTTCGCAAAAGGCGTTGTTAAACAGAACAATTGACTATATGGTTTCTCACCACCCAGTTTGTTTTGCAAAAACTTTCAAGTCCAATGCAAATGCCACTCATTTCATAAGGGCTGCTTTGAGTGCAAAAATTATATCATCAGAATGCATAATGAGGGATCTCAAATCTTGCCATTATGAGTCCATGTGTAACAGTTGACGCAAGCGTTTATGTAAATAAATTTATTGATTAGCTATCATCCATTGAACATCTTCATCTTCAGTAGTCCACATTATCTTGGCCATCCCCAAGCTTTTCTGAATGTATAATTTGCAGAGCATTGGGTTATCTTCGTATAACAATTCCGCGTAACACATTCCTAGATTACATAGAACTGGTGGGGATGCTGAGTTCATTAGCCATGTTAATAACATTTCACAATACTCGCGCATTTGCTCATCTAATTCTTCAATTTTTTCCATGTAAGCATCAAATCCAACTTGCAAAAACTTGTATAACAACCATGATTTCTCAGATCTGCTATCTAATTCGACGACTGATTTCAGCTCTACCATATCGTAACTGTCAATATCATCTGCATACAACTTTTCAAGTAGTTTAAGATCGTATAACTTTGAAGATGTTTCGGTTTGACATTCAGTACACTTCCAACTAGTGTTACTTGGTAAACTAAACTTATAAAGACTCAGAATTTGTCCAAAATCGGAAAACTCTTCGTACCCACTTTCTTTGCAAATCAAGCCACCACAGGAGCACGAAAAGGAGCGCTGTAGATCAGGTGAAGAGCATCGATAACACTCACAGACAAAACTCTTTTTCATTAGCAAACTATAGCGACGCAAAATAGTGGGCATCAGCAACTCTTCTGCAGAAAGATAAGAACAAGTCAGAACTTGACCGACTTCTATATCTCTTACAGCTTTGAATATTATGTCATCATCCTTACTAGTGACAACACAATTTGGGTCACAATCATGAGTAAATTTCGATCCCATATTGTACAAACCGCAAGCACTGTCGCCAATATTATGTCCATTAAGCATAGGAATAGTTAAAATCTTAAACATTTCCTTCCAATCCTGCCCAAATACATCAGCCAATTTGTGCGATACATCCACATATTTCATTAGCTTCTCCTGTGCCAATTCCATATGAGAATCATAATCAATGGAGCAGTAATTTTTTATTAAGTAATTTATGTTTTCTGAGTTCAACTTCTGTATAAACCCAATAAACACAGACAAATTACTTTTTTCCATAAATTGAAACTTCGGCAGAATAGCATCTTCTATGGACCATTTCAAGAAGGGTTTATCTACAAGAACAGTGTCACCAGTGTAGTATTTCGTTGTAGATTTCAAATGTTTACCAAGTTTTGCATTAGTAAATAATTGCATCTCCCTTGTGATGTCCCTCTTGGAAATTCCAAAGATACACGATATCTTCTTCGCTACCTAATAAAATTTGGTCTAAATCATCTTCATGTTTGAGTACGCATGATATATTGCCAACAGATATTTATTATTTAAATTTTGTGCGCTTCGTCAATATCTGAATGATTATCGATAATTCATTTAGACCAGTTTCTGAGTTTCGATGGCCATCTTCCATATCAGTAGATGTGTTTTTGGGAATGTTGGAACGACAAACTCTATGTGATCACAACATGTGGGACACCAAATATAAAAACTAGACTAACTCGTTTTTAAAGGAGGTGCTCCATACGGAGGAAATGCTATTATTAATAAAAGATCTTCTTCTATTATACCAATTTTCTTTCATTGATTGTATTCCTCTT
>JADGIF010000199.1:0-15044 GCA_018985225.1 Amoeboradix gromovi
CCACTGCTAGTCAATGCAAATGATGCATCCCTTTCTAGCTGTGTAAAGGATGGACTTTATAACCAAAGTACCAGCTATTTTACTTCCACCATGGAAATTACCAGCTCAGTAAATGCAGCTAGCTCTGTATCAGATAATTCATCAGCTACTTTGGAGAGTACAGCACTGTCATTAACAGGCACCCTAGACCTAAGCAAATCAACCGACTACAAAGAAACCTTGCAAAGTGTTTCTATGTCGACAGTAGCGACTTTGAGCAAATCGAAAACAGGCACGACAGTAGCCTCTATAGATACGGTCTCGGCAGTCGATGAATCACTCGAGTCTATCCTCAGATCGAGATCCTTGCGAATAAGATCAAGGCAGCAGAGCGCAACAGGCACTGCGCGGTACTCCTCAATGACACCAGACGTTGTTTACAGCAACACGCTGCAGGCTGAGTTCATCTTTTACACTCTGGAAAAGTACAGGATTGATTTCCGATTGACTTACTATACAGCTGGAAGATGCGTGCTTAGCACGATGGTTGCTCTAGCAGTGCTCTACTACACACCATTTACACGAAGTATAAGAAACTGGAGACAGCGTAAAAATAAAAGTAGCAATAGCGAAAAGAACGGAAATGACAAACCCTTTAAGTCAATATTTTGAATAGTAAATCTTGCATTCATCAGGCATCTTTAATACACTTGAACATTCTGAATGAAGTTCTTCAGCGTGGTTCTCAGCAGCGATTAGGATTCTTCCTGTCCAAAATTACAATTGCGGATAGAACATTCGAGCCTCAGCATTTGGGGCTTTTAGCTTTAGTAGCATATTTCGTAGTTTTTTTGTTGTATCGCTATGTTTGGCATGAGCAGGAGGCTACCTTTCAATGCTCGAATATAGCATTAATATTGCATTAAATCATTGAGCATAATAGTCTAATTGTACTAAATATATCAAAATGTTAATCCAAAGTAATTCGAAACTCTTCAGAAGATTTTTGACTCGATTTTTTGCAGCTCTTTTAACAAATAGGATCCAGAATGTTATGGTATAAATTTATTTAAGCATTTCACAACGCAGCTTACGTTAAATATTAGATGTAAAACCTCAGATAGAAACACTTGCTCAAGTCGAGAATATAAAATTTGAACAGGTGCACTCAGCATGGGCTTTTTCCAATTTTAATTTCATGACAATTATTTACGAGACGAAGCATGTTTGGCAACTTTTAGTGCCACGAAAATACATCTCAACAGTTGCCGCTGATGGACGAGTACAAAGAACGGCAAGGACAAAATATCTCAGGTGTATCTCTAATTTGGCAAAAACTCTTGTACATATACTCAAGGTAATAGAGTAGCCACAATTGGTAGCTTTATGCAATTATCTCATAGGTGGTAATGATCATACCTGTTGAAAGTCATTCTGTAGTAAATGTTGCTTTTGATTGTAGAGATATCAAGGTTTTGAGAAATAAAACGATTTCCGTAACTTTGTCATTTTTCTCTCAGTTGGCTTTTCACCACTTAATATGGGTGCAGTTGATGCTGGCGCCACCGAATTAACTGAAACATTCGTTATGTCTTGTGCCGTAAGACCATTCTGTGAAAACGAATCAGAGTGCAAAATCGTTTTAAAATATGACGGACAGATGTGAATCAGTTGAGAGTCATCCCAATGAATAAAAGTAATCGCGCCTCTGGATCAAACAAGTCCAAAGTATTCATCAAGCCAGTTGATATTTAATTTTTGCAAGTCTTTGGATCGCAGAGTCCTATTACAAAGCTAGTATAACTGATCTTCAAAGGTTCCCCCCACCCTATGGAGAAAAACAGGTTTTTATGAAAGGGTCTTTCTTTTCTAGATGTTTCTCATACTAATGATATTCCTAGGTTAGGATTGTAACTAAATGACCTGAGTCTCTCCCAAACAAAAAGACTCTGGAGAGTCTAAGCTGAAAATGCATATTATTTGAGCATGATCTCTGTATCTTATTCACTGATATTATTGCAGATATTAAAATCTTGTTATTATCATTTTTACTTTAAAAGCACCGCGATTTTAAATTGAAAGCCTTCATTAACCAGTAGAGTGTATTATTTGAATCTTAAGATCTAATAAAGAAACAACTCTTATCATGACATGCTTCGTTGATTTTTTTTGAAATTGGTATTAAAATGTATATCTCCTAGTATACTAAGAAATGCCAAAAGTGAAATCTAAACACCTTGATCTATTGTGACGCATCTCTCAGCGTCTTCTGGATTTTAAAGTGATCTTGAAAAGATTCCTTTTTGGCTCTAGTACATTATTCCAAAACAGTTCTGTTTCAAATAGAATGGCGATCTGAATAACACACTCTTGAGACCTTCTGATTCGTTTGAATCAACAAGATGTTTAACCATGACATCTCAGGAATAGAATTTATAAAATGCTCTCAATTAAATCTCTTTCAGCTAATTGTTCTCCTCTACTAATTATTTATATCATTCGCAGTAGAGTTACTCGTTGGCTTACAAAATTCTAGCAGAGTAAGACGACGCGAATCTTAGAGTAGACATGGTCATGTGTCCAAAATCTTATTCCAAAGCAAGAGATAGATAATTAAAGTACATAGTCGGTTCTTATGATTATGGTATCGGTAACAATTTATTTGTTTCTCACATCATCTTTTCGCATTGCCGCTTTTCTAAATCATATTCACACTAAGATTCCGTTCAAGACTCTTAGCATAATACAGCATTCTCACTTCATCGAAGCAGGATAATATGCTACTTCTTTATTTATTATTGTGGTGCAAATAACTTGTTGCCACCTCTAGTAAAGTTTTGATGATTAATTCCGTCAACTTCCAAAAAACATTCTATTTAACCTTTTCAATAGCCGACAAACTCTATGTCATCTTCTCTTTGAGCGAAGACAGCATAACTCCACTTTCCGCTATATCTCCTTTCCTCGTCAAAATCAGTTTTCTTTAAAATCCAAAATTTCGAAGAAACTGGAAATTCCACTCACTTAGTTGCAGCTGCTGCTCGCGCTTCAAATACGCTTAGACGTATTGAATATGAATGTATATATTTCCCGGTACATACTCCCTGATGCAGTGTGCCCGCTATTTGCCTCTAACTGAACAATTCAATCTCTTTAGTGAGTTAGGTGACTAGGAAGTGGTTAGGCGAAGCATAGATTTGTCCTCCAACATCTTTTTTGTTTATCGGATGCTACTTTGGCAAATATGATGGTCTCTTTGAGGAAGTGGCGTAGGTGTGAAGAGATTACCAAATAGCTTGTAAATGGTACATCAATTCCTTTTTGGTGCTGAGAGACAAGGGATAGGATTTGTGAAAGTGCTCTACATATACCAGTGATATACATTTGAGATATTTGGGATGAGACAATTTTATACACATTTGCAACTGATGAAAACAAAGATTGACGAAGTTTTGTGAGGTTCAAAAAGGGTAGAAAGAGATAACATTGGAAATGTATAGCACGCCTAATCACAATAAATTGTTTACTCAAATAAGATCGAGAGCTTATCCTACTTTGAGTATAACAGAAGTCTTGGTCAATTGCTAGTGAGCATAACCTTCTCTAGAAGCTCTGTCAAGCGAATCTAGATCTTGAATGTGTTACTTTTTACCTTTCTATTAAATATTTATTATTGCTTTTTTACAGCTAATTATTCTTTGTTTATGGATAGTTAGATTAATTATTCCGAGCGTCATGAACTTATCGTATAATAGCAACATCATGCAAAAAATAAGCTCATTTCTTAGCACATGACCCTAATTCATTGATTTCCTCTAGTCTGATTTTATAAAACCCGACTGATGACTCTAAAACATTTTCATCAAAAACTTTCAATATGTTTTTAAGCGTCTCATTTTTAACATTAGCAAGCATAGTGACTTGGTTTGGTGGGTTAAAAAATTACGTCAATCTCGTTCTGAGTATAGTTTTCCGTGATAAATTTTTATTGGATCCCAGCCAAGCTACCTTGTTGAAAACTATTGCCAAACAACCATGGAATATGAAATTGCTATTCGGCATATTAATGGATTTAAAGCCTGCGCCTAAAGTCTACTTAATCATGGCAAACTTAATTGGGTGCTGTGGATTATATGGGATAGTAAATAGTCAAGATCCTATCCAATTGACACTATCTATGCTTGGTCTTAATCTAGGTGGTGCTTTAGCTTCAGTTGTTATGGGTGGTGAAATGATTAAATGGACAAATCTTAGCCTTAATTCCCGTGTTTTTAATACCCAAGTCCAGAGCAGTACATCGATAGCGTTTGCAATTGGAGGTATAATAAGCTCTTTATTAGGCGGATATGTAGTCAAAACTTATGGCCCATACTACTTCATAATGGGATTGATACCTTTTTCTTTTTTTGTGATGATTGCTTCTTTACTGTATAAATCAATTGATAGCCAGCCAACACCATTTCGTCAAATTCATTCGAAACTGAAGCTGGTGTTCTCTGCATTTTTCTCGCCTGCAATAATTCGTCCAATGTTGTTTTTGTTAATTCAAAATGCTTCCAGTATATCCATAAACGAAGGAATGACTTATTTTCGACTTTCTATAGGTATGGATGCTCAAATACTAGGATATGCAGATACTTTCTCTTTTTTTGGAATGGCCATTGGATCGTGGTTGTTCCAAAGGTATTTAACAATGTCAAATATCAGAAGTGTAGTTATATGGACCACAGTTGGTATTGAATATTAACTTAGTATCCGGCATTATAGCAATGACTGACTTGGTTCAATTTAAAAGATGGAACTTATACTTTATGAGTGACTTGTCACTTTTAATAATTTACAACATCTTATTGAGCATTTTGGCAAGAATAAGTGGATTGCCATTGCTAATATATTGTGCTACAGTCTGTCCAAGCTCGATTGAAAATAGTCTGTATGCGTTTATGATGTCGTGGATAAACACTACAGCAGATATTGGATCTTTTGTTGGTAGCTGGTTGCTAAAAGAGTACGATATAACACCGCATCAGTTTGTAGGACTGGATAAGCTAATTGTGTTGAGAACATTGTTGATATTAATCCCACTATTGGCTTTGGGACTGCTACCAAACGAACAGGCAACAACTGAAGAATTGGAATCCTTGTTGGCTGAGGATGATAGGATAGAAGAGAAAGAAAAGAAATGGATCGAAAAGTAAATATATTTATGATAACTGTGAGTTTAATTAACAACATACTAGAAAATAAAAATTTATTTCTTGCCATTGTAAAGATGAAGAAAATAGAGTAATAAAACGGAAAAGAGCTAGCAATAGGATGTGGACGAAAGCCCTATCTAGAAAAAGTCCATTTTGAGTCCATGTAATATGCCTTGGTGGCTGTGAAACATTTCAATTCTTTTAAATGGGTTGTTCTGGATCCAAAGAAAATTATGATGGAGAAATAGAACTATCACATTTTGAATTGATGAGAAGCGTAGGAAAAGGTAAAATGTATTTATGTAGGCGCGTTTGGTAAAGTAAGAGTAGTTCAACATAAAAAAGATAAAAAATTATACGCTTTAAAGTACATCAACAAGGCTAAATGCATTAAAATGAAAGCGGTTGATAATATTATTCAAGAGCGCAGATTACTGGAAGAAGTAGAATTTCCATTAATAGTAAATTTAAGATTTGCTTTTCAGGATGATGAGAACCTATTCATGGTTCTTGATTTGATGCTGGGTGGGGATATAAGATTCCATTTAGATAGGCAAGGCAGTTTGAAAGAAGATGTCGCTCTGTTTATAGTTGCAGAGGTTGCGTTAGCTCTTAATTATCTGCATACCCATTCCATTATTCATCGTGATTTAAAACCAGACAATGTATTGCTGGATGAAAAAGGACATGCGCATCTTACTGACTTCAACATCGCTGTCTATATGAAGCCTAATAAACTATTAACGAGTGTTGCTGGATCCATGGCATATATGGCTCCAGAAATACTAGCAAAGCAAGGATATAATCATAGTGTGGATTACTGGTCTCTGGGTGTCATGGCTTATGAATTTCTATTTGGTAAACGACCATTTCGAGGTAAATCAAATGACGCACTTACTCATGCGATTCTTCATGATCCACTGCATTTGCCAGATAATGCAAATCAACACGTTAGTCAGGAATGTATAGAGTTTCTCAAAAAAATTATTGTGCGAGATGTAAAGACTAGAATTGGATGCACAGGATTTGAAAAATTAAAAATGGAGCCGTGGGTTAAAAATTGCAAATGGGATGAAATGTCACGCAAAGAATGTCCAGCACCGTTTATTCCGGATGTAATTTTAACTAACTTAGTCTAAAAGACCAAACTTTGATGCCACGCATGAGCTGGAGGAATTATTACTAGAGGAAAACCCGCTCAAACAAAAGAAGAAGTCAAAGAAACCATTGGCGGCACCTACCAAGGAACATCAGTCTATGGTTGACCAGTTTATCACTTTAGATTATACCAAACCACAAACAAAGCAGATGCTTGACAAAACAGAATTTGCAGATCTACCGGTAGTTTATGATGTAACTGCGAAGCCTGATGCCTAATAAATAATGTATTACAACTAATTTAATTTATTTAACCTAACAAAATACCGAAAGGAGAATATTCGAAATAAGCACGTGAAATAAATAACAAAAAAACAGGAATTGTAAATAAATATGGGTCGTGTTATTCGAGTTCAACGTAAGGGAGCTGGAAGTATATTTACTGCACACACAAAGCACAGAAAGGGTGCTGCCAAAATGCGAAAATTAGATTTTGCTGAAAGAAATGGATATCTAACAGGAACTGTAACTGAAATTATTCACGATCCTGGTCGAGGAGCTCCATTAGCTAAAGTAAAGTTTAGAAATCCATATAAATATAAAATTGATCATGAATTAATGGTAGCTGCAGAAGGAATGTTTGCAGGGCAAAAGATTAATGTTGGAAAGAAAGCACAACTAACTGTTGGTAACATTTTACCGCTTGGTGTTATGCCAGAGGGTTCTATTATCTGTAACGTTGAAGAAAGACAGGGAGATAGAGGCAAATATGCCAGAGCTTCTGGTAACTATGCGCAAATTATTGGACACACTGAAGAAGGTACTACTAGAATTAAGCTGCCAAGTGGCTCTAAAAAAATCATCTCATCTAACTGTAGAGCTATGGTTGGATTAGTTGCTGGTGGGGGTCGTATTGATAAGCCTATGTTGAAAGCTGGTAGAAAGCATCATTTAATGAAGAGAAAGAGAAACTGCTGGCCTAAGACTCGTGGTGTAGCCATGAATCCTGTTGACCATCCTCATGGTGGTGGTAATCATCAACACATTGGTCATGCTTCCACTATTAGTAGAGAGGCTTGTCCTGGTCAAAAGGTTGGACTCATCGCTGCTAGAAGAACTGGTTTATTACGTGGATCTAAGAAATTGTTGGAAAAATAAATATTCTTGCTTTACTACAGGTCTTTGCTAATGATAATCTACAGTATTAAGATTTTTGCCTTCGTATCAGACACGCTACTCTAAGCCACTCTCTTTGTTTTTCCACTCACATCTTGTATTTCCGGTTACGAGTTGTAGTACTGAGGATATAAAGGAGCATTTACAAAACAAGGTACATAATGTCTGAAATTTTAACGCTGCAATTAGATTGCATAGATGAGAAAGATATAGACAAATACATTGAGATATTAAATACCAGCGACCACTGGCCATCCTCTAGATATCTGATAAAACTGTTTAAACCTTTCGTTCACATGGAAAAGGTTATGGAGGTGTATTGCAAACTGTGCGCTCAATCTGTTGACTACACACATTACATGGTAAACATGCATCTGATTATTAAAAACAGCCCCAACTTTATATCTTGTGGGTCTACAGGGCTATCTACTTGGGGAGGTTCCCAGTGGATGTTGGATTTTGTCCAGAATCAGGATATCAAGAACAAAGCAGTAGTCGAACTAGGATGCGGTACCGGTTTGTTGGGAATCGGCTGTCTGAAGCTGGCTGAGAAAGTGTATTTTACAGATTGCAATTCCCAGGTTTTGGATTTATGCAAAGAAAACATTTTACTCAATGCCGATAGAGTCAATAATAAATCTTATGAGCTGTGCATCTTAGACTGGACGATAATAAACTCGTTGCAAGATACTGAAATCGATATTAATCAGGATTTATGTGTTGTAATGGCTGATGTCATCTTTGACGTTGATATAATACCCGATATAATCCGTGTTGTCACGCTGTTTAAAGCCAGAAACATTCCCGTATACATGGGATACAGTATTAGAAACAAAGACACCTTCAACAAGTTTATGTCTGCTGCAAAGAATCCTAAAATAGTGTACTCGTTTACCCCCAAACACTTTAATCACTTCAATAAGATATGTTCAGAGTTTGTTGTTGTTTCACTTTGACAAATTGGCAGCTATTAATTTTGTAGAATAAATCATTTATAGAGAATCTGTATATACATTTATACAATTGCGTGACTTTCTAGGTTTCCAAATACCTTAAACACTCGATATCTTCATTTTCGCAAATGGTAAATGGTATCAACAGATTTAATCCTGAACATGTCAAATCTAAAGAAATAGAGATTATATTGCAGAAATAAATATACACAAGTACATATATCCTTATTCAATTCCGCTTCAGGGTAGCCGCAGCGTGCGCAATCACTGTAATGGATTTAATAGCATTGCTAGTTTCTCTGTGGAAATTCTCGATTTTCTCGGATATTAGGGCTTTAAACGAGGAGCACAGGAAAGTCTAGATAAGAAGGTTAAACCTAGGTGCTTGTTGGTAATGTCCAAAAATAGGGGGTTCGATACAGTGTGCAGTTCGTATAATAAACTCATTTTCTAGAACTCCAGCTTACCATCCATTGTTGTGGAAGACAGTTGATTGCAGCCCGATTGATGCAGTACAAAATATGATAAGAAATATGATCTTTTACGGCATACATGAAATATAAATCTACTTTGTAAAAACTTTGAGACAGCATAGATGTAGAATGTCCGTTTGCTTCCATATCCTTTGGCATCGGTTTAATTCTTTAGCCTGCATATCTGTTAGTCGTATTCTTGTGGAAGGCAGATTGTTTCACCCAAATATCAATACAACTACTTTGAGTTATAAGCAGTATTTCTTACTGCTAGATTACCTTTGCATCTTATCAGCAACAAAAAGAGAAGCTGCAATTGTTGCGCTATTTAATAAGAGTACATAAAAGTACTCGTTCACACATTTAACAAATGTTGCATGCAACAGCACAGCTCGACCCTAGCTGCAGGCACACACTTTCTCAGGATTCATGAAGAACGCTGCAATCGCTTTTAACCTCGGAGTGCTGAACAAATAGCAAGCTTATGGATAGCAGATTGATTTATTTTAGATTATTTTGGCTAACGTCCCGTTGTTAATACTGTACATGTAACCCTCTACTTTGATTCCCTTGGGCACCATGTCGCAGTTCCTAATTCTCATAACATTCGATCTCACATTTCTCAGACTCAGGTCATTGACTCGAAGCTCATCTACGGAATGGTCATTTTTGTCCAATATCAATTGCTCTACTCCTGAAATGTACCGGTTCAGAGGTCCCATTATTGGAACATCTCTATGCTCTCCCGCATTGAGTTCCAATGCATGTTTGACACCTCCACATTCGGTATGACCAATTACTACAATTCTGCTCACCTTTAAGACGTTTGTAGAATAAAATAAAGCACTTTTGATGCTGTCATCTTCTGAGTTGTAGAGGTTGGCAATGTTGCGATGTACGAATAAATCTCCTAAACTAGCTTCTGTAATGATGTCTGTTGATACTCTTGAATCACTGCAAGTAAGCACCATTGTAGGTGGGGATTGGCCATCTGATAACTTGTGGATTTCAGATTTATGGGTGCTTGCAAACTCTTTATTTTCGCCAAGCAAAATGTCAAATGAGTTCTGCTGAAGAGTTGCGGATTCGGTCTTCACAAATATTGTGAGCAGGGTTAGCATCGCCTCTAAATCTGTTGTTTCCGTTTACACCGTTTAAATTGGCTATTGTGCCAATCAAATTATCTAGCTCGGTCTTTATTCCTAAACGTTGTCTGATAGAATGTCTTGTGCATCTCTTCTAAATTCCAACTGCTTTTTACAGCTTCAGTTTAATAAAACTATAATTGACTTGGTTTCTCTAGAAAATAAGATTTATTTTAAAAATTCAAAGATGCTACAAGCCAATTTGAAGTACCATTTACTTATGCTCTGATAAACTAACTAATGTTCATTAAACATATATTTCAAATATTTTGAAGTCCAAATTTTGTTCCCTTTGTTAAAGCTACAACTCGCAGCCAACCCTTATTATTTCCGGCCGGATCCTTAACTTTTGCCACGTATCCTTTTTGTAGCTTGATAATTAACTTTTCCTGCAGTCCATCTTAATCTACTATTAAATTGCAATATGCATTGGCGTAACTTTGGGAAACTACAAGATTATTGAATACGCTAGTACTTTCGAAGGTTTTAACAGAATCGGGTTTATTTTAGAGGCTATGGATTCAGGAATAAGCATATCATTCATTGTTTTTGGTATAACAGTAGACTACTTAGACATACGACCACTTTCGTATATTTAACCTGCCAAAAAGTGCCCCACTTAAATTTAAAGACCAAACATAGTGTAAGAGAATTTATTTACCCAACAGATCGATTCCTGCTAATTCGTTTTTTATGAAGTCACCGGTAGCAATAGGAGGATACTTAGAAACTAAATTCGGATACTCATGAACTACCGCGTTGGTCTTGTACCCGAAACTTGATTCAACAACCTCATCATCTTCAACCTTATTTACGACATCTAATGGCATTAATACCGTGTCAGGATGTGCGTGGATGAACAATGTTGAGGATGCTCGCCAGAGAGATCTGTTATTCGGCTTTGCTAGATGAATTGCATTCAAAGTATTTTCATTCACGACTACTTCATGGTACCCCGCGAGCACTCTGCCACTAGTAACGTATTCAAATTGTTTGCCAGCTTGGACCAGCAGCATACCGCGGGGGATTTTGACTTCGAGCTTTCTCCCTGTATTTCTAGGCCATATATACAGACCAGGAAAACGGCTTTGACCATGAATAGTGATAAAGTTCATATCGTAGTGGAACGCGGCAAAAACATCTCCCTTCTCGGCATTTGATAGATCAGATCCTGTTGGAGCTAGCAGATGAGGACCGCCTCGAGTGTAATCCAGAAAAGCATTCTCACCGTATCCTAATCCAATTGCAGCCATTTTACTAATAGTCATCCCAGTGTCAACTAACTTGTTTCCCCAACTGTCCATTTCAAATTCCCAGTTCTCCGATAGCGACTGGGGGATAACTTTCTCTTCAGTTAAAATAGGATACTTCTCAGATACACAACTACCGACTCTCCAGAAGAACCTCCATTTAGGATCATTGCCTGTCCACGCTGTTGGTTGGTCTACTAAGTTCCTCTTAACTTCATCGCAATTGGGATCCCAGCTACATTTTGGCGCTTCAACCAAGCCAGGAGTAGCTCCAACTTGGTATCCAAAATTCTTTCTAACATCTTTCATCTTCTCCTCCACTGGTAAATCGAAATATTCAGTTGCTATATTTAAGAATTTAGAATTATCCTCTGCAGTTACTCTGGGGTCTTTGACAAGACAAGCACCATACTGGACAAAAGCTTCTGCCATAGCAAAACAAGCAGCTTGGTCATTCTCGGTTAGAAATGGTTTTAAATCTATTGTCGGAAGTTCCATACCTTCTCCAGATAGTTTGTTAGTCACACTGCAAATGTGTCATGTACTAGTCATAGGTTCTAAGATTGTGCAATAATTAGAAACATCGTATTTACTTTTTGTTTCCCTCTTCTTCAGCTTTTTTTTGCCTCTCTTCTTCTTCTTCCTTGAGCTTCAATGCAGCAATTTCGGGCTTTGTTAGAAATCTTCCACCAGGACCTAAGTAAATTAAAGCTACCTCTCATTCTACTCATTGCATGTTTGTGGCGACTTTCATGCAGATACGGTTTTCTAGCTTTTGGGTACTTGGCCTCCATGCGAGCGCGTTGCTCTCGTCTTTTTAAAATTCTATGATACTGTTTAGCATTTACGTATAATGGGTCGCTGAACCCTAGCTCTTCTTGTTGACCAAAATTTTGTTGCTGCTGTTGTGGGTATGCGAATTGCTGAGACTCATTAGGGTTTAAGTTCATCTTCAGAATTTTTGGATGTTTCAGAATTTCATTTTGGGATTTCAATTGAATAAATAATTTATCGCAATTGTACGACATAAACTACTTGAGTGTTCTCTCTTTCTAGCGCTTTCTATTTGAATAAACTTGTACATTTGATATTCTCATCTGTAGCTCCATATCTTCATAGCCAGAATATACTAATTATAAAGAAATCACAAGTAGATACAAAGCATATTCTTTTACACTTGGAAATGGTCTAAAAAATCTTAATTCAATGGAAGGAAAATAAACTCCTGAATCTCGTAAACCGATTTGCAAGTCAAACGTGTACAAGGTGAGGGACTCCGAGGTAAGCCTATTTGGAGTCATGTAAAAGTTTTAATTTGCGAGTGGATAGAGAACACATAATTGCAACATATGTAAAATATTCAATCCCGCCTCAAAATAGTGGAAATTGAACAGCTACTTTAGAGGATCCACTAGCTTTGTAAGTTTCTCCAGAAAAATTCTCAATTTTCTCGCGAATCTGGAGATTCAATGAGACAATGAGCTTTTGCAACAAAAAGTAAACACGAGACGGTAAAAAGGAAGCATTAAGCTATTTAGGCCCGAAATTATATAAAAATTGGTCAAAAAATGCCATAAATTTCTTATTAGACATTTGGGACCGCGAATTCAAAAGCTTGATGTGAAGTACCCATAATGTGTGTTAGGAAATATATTGGTCTTTAATTATAATTAAGATGATAAAGAGAACATGATAGAGCGGTGATTTGCTATGGCAATAGCACTTATAGATGACACAGAAAGACTAGTTTCAGTACTCCAAACTAGAGTTTTATGTCTAATTGATTAGGTACCATAACTATTGCTTATACCAGAATATAATACTATCAAATCGTATCTTAATGCCTATGGGTACATTGTCAAGTTTAGGAGCATTCAGGAATCTCACAGAAGGTTACCTTCATGCAGGTCTATCAATTATTATGAAAGCGTTTATGGAGAAGTTACTGCATTAGTGAAACAATTTCAAAGTATTAGAATGTGTACTGAGCGATAGTGAAGACCCGACGGGGAAAGAGCAGACTTGATAATGCTGATTTGCTACTTCAAATACAAGTGATAACTATTTGGATTACTAATGAACGTATTTAAAAAATCGCCGTTCCATCGACAAATAATCATGTGTATATTAGTTCTGTTTGTAACATATATTCACTAAAATCTGCGCTTGTTTGATATTCAACATAACCATAGGCTGGCATACACTGTCAAAACTAGAATGATTAATTTTAGTGTGGCAAGCTAGTTTTTATTGTTTTTGTTCATGTTAACTATTATTTATCATATTCAATATCTTAATAACCTCTCAGATAGAACGATCTTAACTATGTTACAAATAGTGTAAGAAAACTTAAATTACAAGGCATACGAATCTTGCCAATTTCAATGCTTGATGTAGTCTCATAAATTGGTGTATCTTATGTTCTATGGCGCTATGCCCTAGTCCTAATTTATTTAACCGCAGACAAATAGATTGAGATTTGTTTTCGAGCATGCTCTTTGATACACCTTAGATCACCAGTTGAAGATGATTAGTAAAACTGTACCGGAAATGTCAGTAACCATCTCAAAGCCAAAAGCAAAGCAGATAGTAGCACTGCACGTAAAGTAAGTGGAAAGAAAAAGAGAAGAAGCATGAGAGATTGCAATATTTTCTACGTATTTAGAAAATTTAGAGATGTATCCAAAATAACATGCAATACCAAATGATTTTATTTATTTACAGTCATATAGTTACCTGCTACTATTCCCTTCTTACCGTTGGAATTAATAGCTTTCCACCAGTTCTTTTCAGTAATAACAACCCTGAATATATCTCCTTTTTTAAATGTTAGCTCGGTAGGATCATCCTTACTACCCTCATAATCATACTTCGCGGTAGCTATCTCTTCACCATTATTGTAGTCCTGTAAATAAGAAAATTCCGAGTTTCTTATGCCTTCAGTGTTTAGGTTTTTAGTTTTATTGTCCAAAGCACTAAGCTCTGAAAAGTCTGAATATTCTGTCATAGCAGTGTCCCTCTTGCTACCAGCATCGCTGAATGTTGTGTACCTTTTGTTCTTTTTGTCATTTTCCTTAAATTTCGAGTTTTCATTTAGCGGCAACTTCAAATCAAAGTCTTCGTCTAAAAACAGTATAAATGCCAATATACTGTCTCCTATAATAGATAGGATAGCACCAACCAAGACCATGCTGCCCATGCCCTTAGCAGATATTCCCAGTGTGCAACTAAAAGTCATTCCAGACAAACAATAAGTGTGAACTAAAACAAGTATGTTTCGATAATCATCTATTCTGCCATTGCGCATCGCCCATATTACGTAAAAAATGTAAAATGTGTTGACAATTGCGATCCACATTCCAAAAGCCCCCATTATGGTCCATGACAGTGCTTGACCTATAATCATAAGCAAGAGCCCCAGCCCGCAGGATAAAAAAGTGCCGTAAAATAACCTTTTGTCGACTTTCAACATGGGTCAGAGAGAATATTTGCAACTTTAAAATTAACTAAACCCTTTTTGATTGGGTAAAATTTCATTAATTTTAATTAGCCAAAAAGTCGAAGAGATGATGAACCATTTATCGAGAGTACTGTATCTATTTACGTAAATGCTCTTCTTTTCTAGATAATTTGAACTGAATAAAATGCAATGCCTTCGCTCATCATCAAATGACCAGTATTTCTAGCGCCTAAGTTAAATGTGAAGAATTCGAAAATCATGAAGATTTCAAACCCCACACTTCTCAAGTGTAGACAACTTGGGGAGATACCA
>JADGIF010000200.1:0-14999 GCA_018985225.1 Amoeboradix gromovi
GATCTTTTATTAATGATAGCATTTCCTCCGTATGGAGCACCTCCTTTAAAAACGAGTTAGTCTAGTTTTTATATTTGGTGTCCCATAAGTTTACTGAAACTAAAATGCTTGATGTTCATCAGAACATGTAACCAACGGTGAGAAATCTTTAGGTTTGTAAAAGGCTTACGGAATACGCTATCAAACTATTCTTACATCAAACTTGATATTTTGTGGGGTTAACTGGGTCTTACAAATGGATTTTGGTAAACTAAAAATTTCCAAGAATCTACTAAACGGACTGAAAGCATCCAACTACCATGAGTTAACCAAAATTCAAGAACTCGCAATAAACCCAGCTTTAGAGGGCAAGGACGTAATAGTAGCTGCTAAAACCGGAAGTGGCAAAACATTATGCTTTTTAATTCCCATGTTGGAGCTACTTTACAAAGAAAAAACTAGCCGCCATGACGGTCTAGTTGGTTTGATACTCACACCTACTCGTGAGCTTGCTCTTCAGATATTCAATGTACTTCGTAAAATTGGAAAGAAGTTTGAATTCTCGGCGGGATTACTCATTGGTGGCAATAATATCAAGCATGAACAGGGCAATATAGGATTTATGAATATCTTAATCTGCACTCCAGGTCGTTTGTTACAGCATCTAGACCAAACTCCATTGTTTAGCGCAGACAACTTGAAATGCTTGATAATAGATGAATGTGATAGGGTGCTCGATATGGGGTTCAAGAAGCAATTAGAAGCAATTATAGAGCACTTACCACCAACAGAATACAGTCCTCGTAAAACATTTCTTTATTCTGCTACAATAAATAAAAGTGTAATAGAGATTGCTTCTAATTACATGAGTAATCCAACAACTATTAAACTATATGAGCAGGACATTCTGACCCCTGTGCAGCTGAATCAAAGATATATGATAACTGACGCCGACAAGAAGCTTGATGTTTTGTGGTCATACATTAAAACACACTTGAACTCCAAGTCCATGATATTTTTAACAACTTGTAAGCAGGTTAGGTATATTTATGAATCATTTCGACAACTAAGACCTGGTGTGTCTTTAATGCATATCCACGGTGCTATGAAGCAGAATAGAAGAATGGAAAACTACTCGCAGTTTATGCATTCGAAAAAGGCGGTTCTGTTTTGCACCGATGTGGCCAGCAGAGGTCTTGATTTCACAGGAGTAGATTGGATACTGCAAGTAGACTGCCCTGAAGATGTAGATCAGTATATTCACCGGGTAGGAAGAAGCGCTAGGCATATGAAAGGGGGAAACACACTGCTGTTGTTAACTCCAAATGAAAATGAGTTTATAAACATGTTGAATAATAAAGATATTCCAATAAAAGAAATCAAAATGAACAAAGAAAAGCAACTGTCTATCGCTGAAAAACTTGCAGGAGTTTTGGTTCAACACAAAGATCTCAAATCCTTAGCATATAGCTATTTCGTAAGCTATGCGAGTGCGATTTACAAGTCAAACGATAAAGAAGTATTTCAATTTGATAAATATCCATGGGAAGCAATTGCAATGCATCTGGGACTTCATGCCATGCCAATCATCCAGTTTAAAAAAAGAAAACCCAAAATGGAATTTCAAGCATTTACAGATGATATAGATGTTAATTTGAGTAATGAGCATTGTAAGATCATCGAAGAAGCAACAGGAAGAAAGATAAATAAGGAAGTATCCAAAATACGCTTAGAGGAAAAGAATGATTTCCTGACTCTAAAAACAAATGATAATACTGAAGAAGAGCCCGAAACTGTATACATTAGTAGGAATATAGATAGAGTCAAGCAAATGTCAAAAAGACAAATCGGCATAGCCAAACAAAAGGAAATTAAAAGCAGAGGAACAGCTAAAAGAGTAGTATTTGATGAGGATGGCAATATGATAGATCCTGTTAGTTTCTCTAAACTGGAAGATTTGAAGAATGTAGATGAAATGATTAATAAGAACATAACCTCAAAGGTGTTGGAAATGAAAGAGATTGATGTGAATGATAAATTAGAGCAAAAACGGAAAAGAAAAGAACTTAAATTAGTTGCCAGAGAAAAAAAGAGAAAAATGAACGAAAAATCAGATGAAGAAGAAGAAAAAAATAATATGGAGGAGGTTGATGAACCATTGAGAAACAAGTTTGAACTTGATCGTTTGACAATTGAGCAACAGGAGCAAATGGCTTTGAAACTGCTTGAATGTTAGTAAATTAATTGTTTTTATGACTTGAGCTTCGTTTTTCATGAAGTCCCTGTCTGCTCTACCAATCAGAAAAATCGCGCAACCCACCAATCTAATTCAGACCATAGATGATATCTGCTAAACCTTCATAAATATATAGTTTCGCCAATGGTTTGTGAGCAAGCACAATAAAAAACTTAAATGAAAATGCCGACCGTAGGGAATCCATGTTAAGCACTTTGGCTTATGGCCATACATTCATTAGTCAACCTGTAACACGAAATCTAAACAGTCAAGATGTTTTTACTACTACCAAGGGTGGATATAAGGACGCGAGTTGTGGAAACGGTAAGGATCAAGCCAATGAGCCGGTTACCACTTTAAAGAGAGGAGAAAAGCTTCCCGTAAAGTGGGCACGAAACAATCATTCTGGTGGGTTTATGAGATACAGTATTGCCTCTTTTGAAAACTCCGATGTGTATTCTGACTACAAAGTAGGCAATGTGTACGCAGGAATTTTTGATGATCCGAAAAGAATTTTCCATTATGAATGTGCAGAGAAGGTCTGCAAGTCTGGGAAGCCTGACAATCCAACAGGTCCAGATCCAAATCCAGCTTTCATGTCCAATGTATGCGAAGGTGATTTAACATTACCAAACTGGGTACCAAACGGAAAGTTCACTATTCAAGGTATCTGGTATGGAACAGGTCACTCAAAACAAGACATTTTCAGAGGTCAGACATTTTTCACCTCTTGCTTTGAAATCTATGTAGTTGATGGAGGTGAACCTCTTGACCCAAAAATGAAAGAGTATACTGAATATGTTAAAGGTACAGATATCAAGCTTGATAGCGCAGGACAATGCACATCGAAGGCTACATTTACCCCAGGTGATGTAAATGGAACCGAAGGATGCAAATGGTTCACTGCTACAAAAGGTACGGTTTATGGTTGCTCCAATGACGAATGCTTTTGTGAAGGTAAGTCCGATGATGAAGATTGCTATGAAAGAGGACCTCCACCAGAGTATTGCGGATCTGGAACAACCCCACCAGCTGCCCCATCTAAGCCGTCACCACCAGCTGCCCCATCTAAGCCGTCACCACCAGCTGTCCCATCTAAGCCGTCACCACCAGCTGTCCCATATAAGAGTAACAAAAAGTCAAAGCCGAAGCAGAATCCAAACAAATGCAAACCGAAACATTTTAGGTCCCAATAAATATCTGCATCATCAAATACATAATACTTCTGTAACAAACGTAATGTAGCAGATTTATTCTTCTTTAAATTGCTCAAACATTTACCCGGTATTTAAATTCAACAACCAACTTACACAGTTTAAAATTAAGATTATTGCAAGATATTGAATTTAGTTCATTTTTGTTAGAATTTATGATTATATAGTTCGATTATTCTCACATAGTGGAGCGAGAACATGGCTTGATGATCAAGTAAATACGGTTTGGGTTCTTGATAAAAAAGTTTTTATAAAGATGTAGCGATTTGTTGTTGAAATCAGTTTTTATTCAAATGTGGCCTTTTTTTGCATTTCTTTGCTTTTTTATGTTTCTTATGTTTCTTACCCATTTGTCCATTTGGTGGTGAAGTCTTTGGTTTCTTATGAGGGTGAGGTTCCTCCGTTATTTGTGGCAATTCAGGAGCGGCTGACTGTGTTTCATAAGGTGACTCGGTAATTGTTGGTACAGCTGACTGTGTTTCATAAGGTGCTAATTCTGTTTCAGTGGACGTTGCAACTGCGGTCGCTGTTGGCTCATAATCATTCTTGGGTTTACTTGGTTTCTCTTTTGTCTTTGAATTTTTATTTTTGCCAGTACCGGATTGTGGTGATGGATTATTTGAAGCTGACGTAGCTTCTTTGTGGCTACAACTCTCGTACTCTGGAGGCGCACTTCTTTGATAACAATTCTTATCATCGGTTTCTCCACGACAGTAACAATCGTCGTTAGCACAGCCATATATAGTTCCTTTTGTTGCCGTAAACCATTTACAATCTGTTGGAGCTGCGCCGGCAACACTATTGACATCACCGCCTGTAAATGTGGATCTGGTGTAACATTTCTCGCCAGTAGGTACACTGATAGAATCTGATACAACATAGTCGGTGTATCCCTTAATATCCTCGAGTTTATCACCGCCTTTGACATAAAAATCAAAACAAGATACGTAGTACCTTAAACCACGATATTGCTCATCTTTGGAATAACCAGTACCGTACCAGACGGCTTGGATAGTGTATTTTCCATCAGGAACCCAATTAGGGACGGTAACATCTCCATAACATCGATTTGAGTTTTCCACTTTTGATGGATCAGGACCGTTGGGGTCAGTGTGACTACCAGTTTTACAGACTTTCTCTGCACATTCATAATGGATTATGCGCTTAGGGTCATCAAATATACCATTTTTGTCGTCTACAACATCCGAGTTATCAAAAGACGAGATGCTGTATCTCATGAATCCGCCATTATGGTTGTTTCGGAACCATTCAACATCAATCTTCTCCCCCCTCTTTCTTGTCAAGACTTGGCCATTGGCTCTATCTTTTGACATACCGCAATTCGTATTTCTTGCGTGTTGGTTTTTAAAAGTGTATGTACTAATTTCTGTAGCTTTTCTGATCTCGGGCTTATCAACGTGTGAATGACTCACTACCAATGTACTAAATATACTCAACATATGGTCCTAATGAACCTCTTTGAACTTATTGTGAAATTTCAAAAATTTCTCGTCTGTTATTGGGTGCAAGTGATAAATGAAATTTCGATGTGATAATTCCATTGGGCGCAAGACATTAACTAATTTCATGCCAGTTTGCATCCGCTTGTATTTAATTACAATATAGACTCGTGCGATTCATTAGTTATGCCACGCTTGTTCATTTCATTAACTAGCGTTAACCAGTCTAAAAAATTGACTAACAGTCATGTCTCTATCTCATAGACACAAAGGATGACCTGATTATTTAACACTATTACATCTAAATTATGCGCTAACAATTCTTAGATGATAAAAAGCAAATATGAATGAGTAAATTATGTTGTTATATTCCATGGATATCTTCTTTCCCTTCCACTGCTCGAGTTTAAGTGACGTTTATAATGATATTTCTAATCATCGCTTTCTTTTACGGGAAATAATTCCATTCAATGTGTTGAAAATTATTCTGTTATTGAATTAAGTGACTTCATATTCTTATAATGCATAGCAGTTAAGAAACAAGTAATTTATTTAAAATTTAGCGCTAGTATGAATTCTTCAAAACCTCTCCCAGAGATGGTGATGGATTCAGTGTCTCAGAGGATTGCACTGGAGCGAGACCAGCTGTTTGTGATGGATGAGGCAATAATTTAACTAACTCAGAAGCAACTGGAGTAGCAGGAAATGTGGAAACTGATGGATATTGTCCTAGAATCGTTTCAGTTGGCAACTCTGTAACTGCCGTTGAATATGGATTTTGGGTGCTAGATAATGGCAAACCGGTATCTGATGGGTAAGAACTTATTGTTGTTGCAGCTGATGGAAAGGGATTAATAGAAGTGTGAGCCGGCTGATGCAGAGTATTCGAGTTATATGTATGATGCCGCCTTTTACACTTTTTCGAAAGCTTTTTAACAGGCTTTCCAAGAACTTTGTTTGGCAGCACTCCTAAAAGAGGATCCACGTCACCAACTGGGGGAGGTGTAGCATTTCTAGAAGGAGGGACTTCTACAACAGGCGTTGTATCATGTCTACATTGCACATACTCTGGTGGTGGACTTCTTTGATAGCACCTCTCATCGTCAGTTTGACCTTTGCAGAAACAGTTGTCATCAGAACAGCCATACACAGTCCCTTTACCTGCAGTAAACCATTTACAGTCTGATTGAGGTGAACCAGCTGGAGTTGTAACATCACCACCAGTAAATGTTGCTTTTGATTTGCATTTAGCGCCTGTTAGTACATCAATAGTTTTTCCTGGAACATAATCGGTGTATCCCGGGACGTTTTCCAAAGGAGAACCACCTTTGATATAAATATCCAAGCAAGATACATAGTATCTCAGCCCTTGGAATTTGTTACCGTTTGAGTTACCTGTGCCATACCAAACAGTCTGCACAGTATATTTACCGTCTGGGATCCAAGTAGGAATGCTGTATCCTCCAAAACAGTGATTGGAGTTGACAACAGAAGATGGATCTCCCCCATTTGGATTAGATGAGCCTGATTTGCAGACTTTCTCTGCGCATTCATAATGTATGATGCGCTTGGGATCATCAAAGATTCCATTTGTTGCTGTAACAATATCTGAGTTCTCAAATGATGAAATACTGTATCTCATGAATCCAGCAGCATGGTTGTTTCTTGGCCAAGAAGTAGGAACATTTTCGCCTCTTTTCCATGTTTTAACCTGATCGTTTGCGCGGTCTTTTGACATGCCACAATTTGTGTGTTTTTCGTGAATACCTTTGAAAGTGTAAGTATCGAGAGGTCCTCCACTTCTGGACCCAAATGTACGAGAGTGACTGAATACTAAAGTATTTAACACGATGAGCATGATAAGGTGGAAGGGCACTGAATTTAAAGAAAAAGGAATACATTTGGTTTTTTGTTATTGGCCGCAAGCCCAATTCACATTTAATCTCCATTATTTTACTATTGGCAGCAACGCAATATGTATGATTGCAGTTTACCAAGTCATCAGTGATTTAGTAAATATCTAATCTGATAGACATACACTGTCCTTTCCTCTCCAATTTGCTGATGCTTCTCGTTAAAAGTCCTCATTTCCGAGAAAATCGAGAATTTCTAGAGAGAAACTAGCAATGCTAAATGCTCCGTTACAGTGATTGCTCACATTTTCACTACCTTGAGGCGGGATTGAATAAGGATGCAGATACTTGATGTGTATGTTCCTTGCCACCATATGGTCTCTATCTACTTCCAAATGACAATTGGTACAAGTGTCGGTTTCTAACTTGGTTTTCTTTAGAGTACCACACCTTGTACTTGTCTGACTAGTAAATGATTCATTACATTCAACCATCTTCTTTCCTCTTTGTTTACACTTGAAATTCAAGCGTTCCTTGAATGTGTAATGGGACATTGTTGCCATATTTCTTGCGACCTTGCTCGACAAGCTACTTATCATTTGGCTAGTATTAAACGATGGTAAGTATATAAGACCTTATGTCTTTGTATACTGTACCTGTTAGTTATTTCTTTAAAATTGATTTACACTTGCGAAAAGGAAGAATATCGAGTATTTAAGCTGTTAGAAAAATCTGAAAAAGCCACGTAATAATAATAAAATGTATACAAATTCGCAATAAATGATTTATTCAAGAAAACAATCGAGCTGTATCTCTCACAGAAGGATGGAGTTAGTTATGTTTCACTACTTTCCGAATAGACAATCTTCATCAAAAGGAAGGATTGCTGCCAGTTTCGCAGCGCTTGGGATTGCATATTATATGTTAAGCGAAGAAGCACCGTTTACAAAAAGGAGAAGATTAATTTTGACTTCTCCAATAATGGAGCAATATATGGCTGAGCAGTCATATTCTAGTATAATCTCACAAACTAGAAATGCGTTATTGAGCAAAAACAGTCCATATCATCAAAAGATATCGGAAATAGCTAAAAAATTAATATCCAGCAATCAATCAATTCTGCCAACGGATGTGGACTGGGATGTCCATGTTATTGATTCTAGCGATATGAATGCATTTGTGTTACCCAACGGTAAAATATTCTTTTTCAAGGGTCTTTTTAATTTGATCCAAAACGATTCGGAATGTGCTGCTGTTTTAGCACATGAACTATCTCACGTTGTTGCTCGTCATTCTGCAGAATCAACATCTTTTATGAGCCTTCTAACTCTCATTTCTCTTGTTCTTGGATTTCATGTGAGTGGAGTTGAAAGTATTTTAGCTACCTCAAATAGCAGAAAAATGGAGCATGAAGCTGACGAAATCAGCTTACATTTAATGGCTAACGCTTGCTATGACCCCTACTCAGCTGTTGAATTATGGCGCAAATTTGAGTTATTAGATAAAAATAGAAACATCGAGTTTTTGAGTACTCATCCAACTCATAAGAATAGAGCGGAGAGAATCAAAAGTAAGATTCCTGATGTCGGTGACTGGAAGAAGAACTGTAAATTTAAGTGGTGGTATTAAAAGTATTTGAGACCAATTTCAGAAAATACCCGCAACTCTAAATCAGAAGACTTCCTGGAAAGATTTTTCGGTCCCATTACATGTCATCAAGCCTTTTCTCAATATCAAAATGCACTTGCAATATATCTTTCAAAATAACTTGGCTGATTAGCACTTGAGCATATGCTGCAATATCTCAGCCGATAACCATTTTCATATTGTCTTGATGTTTGTAATGTTGTCTTACTCACAAACAAGGCAGAATTTGAATGTCTTCCTTTATTCTATCATCTTCACAGCATATCCCTTCTTAATCCTGATAAACTTTTGTGTCTGATGACACGAAGATGTTGGATTCAGAGTGTGATTTCTAGGTGTTCCTTCTATTTAGAAATGAAGACTTTTTGTCAGAATGGGTCTCATATATTGGATGAACGAGTTGTAGTCAAGATCCAAAAAAAGAATCAAAAAGTTAATCAACTTGTTTGAAACAATTGAATGAAACAATTGAATGAAACAATTGAATGAAACCAGTTGCTCATTTCAAGTTATGAATTTGTTACTCGTTCAATTATTTGCAAGAACCAGAACCCTTGTGACAAGCGCATTATAAGGAATCACCATTGTCTTCCCAAATGCAACAACTACATGGATGCTGGCACAAAGCTTATTGAGTGCAAAAGCACCGCAAAAAAAGGTTGCTTAAAGTCTAAAAGCAATTAGATTACAAAGAAAGCAGGATATGATGTTTGTATGCTAACTTACTACAACTGTCTTCTAACAGGTCCTTGTGCAGACGACTGCTCCGCATTTTTACGCTCTGAAGGTAACAGCGATCGTGAGTGTACTGCTAATCCTCTGTTGCAAAGTTGTGCAAATGCGAAGAAAGATTGTAAAGATTTATTTTAAATAGTAAGCCATTGTCTTCAAAATAATAAATCTTGATGCTTATGGATATTATAATTTACTCGGGCTCTACTAATGTGGATGCTAACATTGTATTGAGCAGGACTAGCTTTTAGCAAAACAAATTTCATCGCTTGTTGCAATGACAACATTGTAGAAATCCACGTAAAAAGTGTTGTGTTTTTAAGAACCCAATGATAGTAAGGTTCCAACTTTCATAGAGCTGGAATGTGGGCTTTCGAATGGCTTTCTGACATCCAATCACTATTTTCAGAAACGATTTAAGAAATTGTCAGCCCATGTGAATCAAAAGTGCAGGATGTTGACGATCTGCATTTCGATCGCAACAGCGGTATCCATAGATTGCCCAAAGGTGGTAAGTTTAGCTACAGGATTAAACATGAATTCTGTTAATCCAGAACACATGTCTACAATAAGTGTAAACTGTTGCAATAATACTAGAGTCACTTGCACCATCGATAGAGTGATAAAAATAGACTGGAGTAGTATGGGACTCACTGGATTTATCAACGGTAGTTACATCCCAAGTTACTTACAGAGTTTAAATCTAGGAAACAATGCCATAGAAGGCACAATTCCATCCACTCTACCATCTTCCTTAACATATCTCAATCTTCAAAACAATTTACTAGTGGGTTCCATCCCTGCCTTGCCACCTTCCTTGACGACACTGACTTTGGTATCAAACATGTTAAATGGTACTCTCACAAATTTCCCAAGTACTTTGACAAACATCCGTATAGGCTATAACTCACTAACAGGAACGATACCTGCTCTTCCAACATCTCTTCAGACTCTGTATCTCTTCTATAACAAATTTTCTGGCTTCATACCAAACCTGCCTGCAACCTTAAAAGATTTCAGAGCAGGCCAAAACTCTTTGAGCGGAAGTATTCCGACTTTGCCACCATCATTGTCTGCATTGCTGCTACCTAACAACTGTTTGACTGGTAATTTACCATTGCTTCCAACTAAGTTAAACACTATTTACCTTTCAAGCAACCAATTGACAGGTTCAATACCAAGTCTTCCAAGTGGTTTAACTGATTTAAGACTGCAGAGCAACCAGTTTTCAGGAACAATTCCTGCAAACCTTCCTAGTATGCTACAGTATTTGATGCTGAACTCGAACTTATTCACAGGAAGCATTCCAAGCCTTCCACTTCAGTTGATATGGTTATCGTTGTACCAGAATTCTATATCCGGTGCTGTTCCAGATAATTTACCAAACACTTTGACAAACCTCGACTTGCATGATAATCGGCTGTCTGGTAATCTTGCTAACATGCCTACTAGTTTAACTTACCTTGATGTATCAATCAACGGGTTTTCCGGTACATTAAGCATTCACAAACCAGGTTATTTGAATATAAAGAGCAACAACATTACAGATGTGTTTATCAGCGATACTTCAACACTGAAATTTTGTGATTTGAGTAGCAATCCCTTAGTACAAAGTAGTAACATAAACAGTTTGACAATGTGTACAATCATTGAAGAGAGAACTTCAACCACAATGAAAAGCATGTTATCTACATTAGTACGGGAAACGAAAAGTTCATCAGAGGCAGCAAGTATTGCTAGTTTATCAGGGATTCGTAGCAGTATCACAAAAACGATGGCGAATATCAATGCGATATCTTCTAAACATCATGAAATTCATGCAACATCAGTCTTAGAAACCTCTCTAGATGACTTAGACACATCCTCTTATACTAGTGAAATAGACTTTGATAAATATACATTACAGAACAGATCTGAAATTACTACTTTAAACATCTTGACCGGGTTCAAGAAAAGTTCTGTTAGTTCAAAATCTACAAGCATAATTAGTGATTTAGATGGAGCAGATGCAAAATCAAATACTAGCCAAACCAAAACTTTGACATATGTGTTAGCTGGAGTTGGAGTTTTTAGTCTAATAGCCGTTATAGCATCAGTTCTGTTAAGAAAACCTCAAAACGAGTATCCTGCTGAGAGGAAACGACATCGTCATAGGCGAAGAAATAGCATTCGTCATATACAAACGATGTAAGTTCAGTAAATTATTAGACTATCACAGGCCACGATTTAAAGCTCAACCAATTTTATTCAATAATTGCTCATCTTACAAATTCTGTGAGGAAGACTATAGCCATTAAGAAATCATAGTTTGGCTACTGCATTGTCTCTTTGCGGCATGAGATGAGCAGAAGAGCGCATGTCGAATGCTGCGGCAAAATGAGTCCTTGAAACATAGCCATGCTTTTAAGTGCAATCTTCGGGGCAAAAATGATAGTAGGTTGCGCTTTAGGAGGTACATTCTCACACGCTCGCCCAATTCTAGCTTATTTAAGTGCTTTACAAGAGAGAGGCCATAAGGTAGCATTTGCCTCGGTCTCTGAGAACTTATCGTATATGAAGAATTACACCTTTGATTTTTTGGATCTAGGACCTCAACCGGATAACGGTAAAAGTCACAAAGAGATAATTGAAAGAGAAGACTTAGATTTATTTGTTGACCTACCGTATGCTAGAAAAAACATTTTTGACATTCACTACAATTCTTCTATGTTAGGCTTTCAGAGAGTCTTATCAAATATATCAGTAGATTTTTTTATATGCGATGTCTTTGCTGAGGCGTGTTTTGACACAGCAATAAAGAATAACACCGAGTATGCTGTCGCTTCATTTGCACTGGGACTTGGTGGATTCTACGACTATCCATACATACCTAGTGCCTTTATGGAAGAAACTGAACAGAACTGGGGGTTTCGGCAGCGATTCTTGAAAACTTGGTACATACTCCCTAAGCTAATATACTTCATGTTGCCATCTGTGAGAGAGCTGGACAGCAAGAGATCTAAATTCAATGTAGCGCCTTCAAAAGGTCCTTCAGATAGGTTCAATAATAGGCTTTATATTTTGAACACCTTGCCGGGATTTTGGAATGTGGAGATACCTCCAAATGTGATACAAATTGGTCCAGTGTTCCAAAATCCTTTTTCAAAGATGGATTCAAGCACCAAGGGTTGGCTGGATTCTCAGTCTAGGACTGGTAAAAAGGTTGCGTATGTAGCATTTGGGAGTATGGCTTATTTAGCTGCTTCTCACCTGCTGAAAATATTTTCTGGTCTTAAATGCGCTGGATATTCAGTGCTGTTTGCTTCCAAATCATTTAATGCTTCGGAATTTTCTAGTGAAGATTTGGTTAATGTATTTCACATAAAATGGGCTGCACAACAAGACATCCTTCACCACTCTGCCGTTAAGTTGTTTGTCAGTCACGGGGGAATTGAATCAATGCACGAGTCTATTGAGGCGGGGGTCCCACTTCTAATAAAGCCATTTTATGGTGACCAGACAATAAATGCGAAAAAGATCAAAGGTGCTCACATTGGAGAGTACATACTGAATAAGTACAACTTTCAAAGCAATGAGATATGTGAGTTGTCTGCCAAAATATCCAACTCTACGACATACACAACTAGCATGAAGAAATATCAGGCATTGCTGAAATTGAAGGTCCGTAATAATGTTAATCTTGCAGCTGATTATATCGAATATGTTATGGAGAATGGTGTGGATATATTAACCACTAAATCGCAGAACATGAACGTCTTTGCCGCATCCAACTACGATGTTATATTGTCAGGATACATTCTTTTATTTGTAGCTGCAATGGCATTTTACAAATGTGCAAAATGGATTTTGAAGTCAAAGAAAAAGATAAAAAAAGAATAAATTCCATTCACTAATTTCTGCTGTTTGTTTTTCTACTCATTGTAATAAAGTGTTTCCATTATCGTTTAAAATTAAGAGATACTTTGGCAAATCTAGCCATTAATCCTTTATTGCGAATTATATAAACCGTATTCAGAGTAAAACGTCAGCCTAAGAACATCAAGATAAATTCCTTATACTTGGACAGACTGTATGATGTGCAACATATTTATTTGAGTATTTTTAGACCAAAGTGCGCTTTAAATTCTGCAACACCAGATTGAACCAAAAACCAGCATCTATGTGTATATTCATCTTCTCACTACTCTATTTGTTCATATGTCTACGTGATCTCCAAACCCTAAGTGATACTAAACATTTATTCCGCAAGTTTGCTCAAATCCATAAACGACATTCTAAATATTTCATTCTCGGCAACCTCTTCGTAGTTGTCTTGCTTCATGGCTGCTATTTTAGCATTTAGTAGTTTAAGTACTTGTTGTTGGATTTTAACCTCATCCT
The DNA here is from genome assembly GCA_018985225.1 of Amoeboradix gromovi. Lineage (NCBI taxonomy): Eukaryota > Fungi > Sanchytriomycota > Sanchytriomycetes > Sanchytriales > Sanchytriaceae > Amoeboradix > Amoeboradix gromovi. Next base: position 13,502 of record JADGIF010000200.1, read on the forward strand.
CTTGGGAATGATTTTGAAAAACTATTTTGGGTATATTAGATACAATTCCATCAAGTTTGCGTTGCAATTCTTCCTGAGTGTCTGGTTTACGATGAAGCAGCATTTTAATTTCTGATTTGGATGACATGCTGAAATTTGCAGGCGATCGATAATCTAATTTGACCATTACAGCACCAATTTGAGTATCTACCACGGGCATATCATAGCTGAGACGCTCGTCAGTGTTATCTATCTGCTTTTCCAATGGAAATGCATCTGATTCTGGTGGATCCTGAGAATACAAATTAAATGTGACATGCCATCCAAATCTCTTCATTATTTTGGACTTCTCAGACTTGAGTAGATTATGAGCAGGCAATCTCTTCAAAATAGCAAGCAAAAGCCTGAAGTATTGGCACGCAAACTTATAGACGGATTTGATGTCCAAATCTTGTTTTTTAGAGTCATCAAGAGATATTAGCCATTTCTCAAGTACCACTGATTTTATTTCTTTGGATATCTCGTTCTGATTAAAATAAATTTTAGTGTTGTCGTTGAGATGCTTCCAACTTAAAATAATCTCTAATGTTGTTGGTTGCAAAAATACAGGCAGATCAGAAGAAAGCCTATCCATCCATGAGAGATCCAAATGAATAGGCTCAGATTGGTATAGGAGATTAAACCAGTGGTCTTGTGGAGAGACCAGATTAGATGTATTTAATCTTGATTGAAGAATTGTTTGAAATAGCTTTTCGTAGAAGTGACGAAGCATTGATATTAGTTTGGAGCGACTTTGGTGAAAATTAGACAGCTGGCTCAATGGTGATGAAGACAATTCACTAGTTTCCGACATAGAGAGTTCACAAATTCAATGGTCTGAAGGAGAAATATATGCGTCAATCCTTGTAAAAAGTAGACTGAAATAGCGTAAAAGCGAATGACTAGAGAGCAGCAAAAGGCTTAAAGATTCTAATAGATCCCCTAAAGCATCGAGAAGACAACATGGAAGTCTTGCTAGAGCACTATTCTAGCAACAAATTCTTCGCTAACACCAAAAAGCTCGCCAAAAGTAATTAATTGTATAGAAAATAGTTGCATAAGCTATGCAAAACGATAAAGTGAAAAGTAACAACATCCAAACTGTGCTTAGCTTTAATTAGAATTTATAGATGCGTTAAGCAATCAATTATAGATCCAGGTTATGCCAATGCATCCACTTTGATGCAGTTCTAAATTAAGATGTAAATACGTGTAAAAGCGATCATAAATTCATAGTAGGTTTATTGAGCGATCAGTAATTTGACAGACAAAAACGAGGAATAACCAGCAATGAACTTTCACTTAGAGCAGATGTGAATACGGAAGTCTCCACTTGAATATGTCTTCTTTGTAAGATCCCTTGTTTTAAATAGTTGTCTAGATTTTGAAGCGTCTGCAAAAGAAACAAAGGGGACATGCTCTGTAAAAACTAGACTAGACAATTTGTATCGAAATTTCAAAAATAAATATTCTGTACAGC
>JADGIF010000201.1:0-14950 GCA_018985225.1 Amoeboradix gromovi
GTGATGTTTTATTTGAAATAAAGATTGGATGAAAGAGTAAGAGAATAGCTGTACAGAATATTTATTCTCCTTTTATACTCTTCAACTCCGCAACTAGCTGAATGTCCACTCGCCTCTTAAATCCATAAAATTAATAAAGCTGAAATAATGTTCCAAGTTGTTAGTCCAGTTTTTATATTTGATGTCCCAGTTGTAAACTAGTTACTGCAATCCAGATAAATGCTTTATTTCATTAATTTATCAAGTTTTTAAAACAACGAGCCAATTCATTTACATCAAACTTTTCATATGCTGACTTATAATCAGCCACAACCTCACCATGACGATCATTCAAAAATAGTTCCTTCACCTCTGAGTCTATATTTTTATAATTTTGTAGCAGTCCATTGTAAAAGTAATAGCCCATACCCCCTAGTAATTCCACGTTATCAGGAATTTTTAGATGCGATCTCAAATAAAATATTCCGCTGAAATTAAACAAATCAAGGTTGCTAACGCTATCATCATTAAATATTATGTTCAAATTGTGTGCTAAAATTGTGCTTTCACGTAGTTCTAGGTTTTTGATACTCTGAACACTAGATTCATCTACTGCAGTTCTGATTGTATTGATAAACCACGAAGGGCCATCATTAGCATTCAACTCTCGACGGTCAATTTCAACAACAGATAGCAAATAAATCCAGTCGTCCGCAGTAATTTTATAATCACCTTGACAAATAACTAAATGCGAATCCTCTGTAATAGGACGAAGTATTCCAGTGCGGTAGTTAGTTGAGCAATATCTATATATTACGAAAGCTCGGATATCTCTATTTATTATGATAGAGCTCATTCTTGGGATGGGAAAGTATCCATCGACTTCGATTCTAAATTCCAACATATTCTGAATATCCTCAAGTGGCAAAGTATTAATGCGGCCATCAATCTCATAGAAAGGGTTATCAAGAGAGTGCAGTCGAATGAACTGATATAAGATGGCGTAGTACCTCAAATCCAATGGTTTAGACTCAAGTAAATCACCTTCATAACTCTTCTGATAAAGATCATCATAGTAATTATGAATGAATATTACCTTTCTAAGAAACGAGTTCACAACACTCGAAGAAAGCATTTTTGGATTGTCGAGAAATTCAGCCATAAAATGTAGATCTTCAATCTTATCGGCTATTTCTTGGCACTTTGATTTTGGCGTAGAAGTATATCCTCGTAATACTCTAATTAAACGGGGACGCTTAGATAATAGAGGCAAACTACTTTCAATATATGCGCAATTCAACAATTTGTTGGGACAATTATTAATATACTCGAAAAATAACTTACGGGATGCTATATCCGCATTACAGTCTACTGTGCTAGTAATGAGTGGTCTGAACACCTTTTCTACACTTTCAACATCCGGGCATCCTTCAGTCAAACTTGCAAACATTAACGGAAAAATTAGGATCATGTGTTAGGAGGAGTACAATCATCCGGAAACACGGGACAATATACTAGAAACATGAGCAAGCACTTTAACAAAATTATTAGAATTGTTGGTGTCTTTTGGAAATTCTCAATTTTCTCTTAAATCAGTACTTTCAATAAGTTTCACAAGTTTGTAAGCAGAGAAAATGGAGACCATGAATTTTGAGAGATTTTAAAAGAAAGCAAATAGTCAAAATCAAGCATATGCTATTAAGCACAGCGCATGATTGTACATCGGCTCAAGTAATAGTATTTTGGCAACCTATAATACAATAACTACTGATATTCCTTATACACATCTTAAAATAAACGACTCAGCTTATTTGCAGTCTACCTTAACAGATGAGAGATAGCTAGCTAGAAACATTTGGGACCCATTTCAGAAAATATGCGCAATTCTAAGTTGGAACATCCCCTGGAAAAATGTCTCGGCCCCATAATATGCCATTAAACTTTTTCTCCGTATGAAAATGCACTGGCAATATCTCTTTCAAAATAGCTTGGATAATTAACACTTATCATACTTTGCAATGTCTCAACCAATAACCATTTTTATATCCTGTCTCGAGGTTTGTAATGTAGCATCTGATAACATAAAGACGCCGAATTCTAGTGTGCTTTCTAGGTGTTTCTTTTACTTGGGAATGAGGACATTTTATCAAAATGGTTCACATGTTTTTGATACAACTATGAGATGAGAAGCTTAAGTATCAGTTATGAATGCAAAACGTATAATACTATCCTTGGCATAAAGACTAAGTTAAAATCCGCTGAAAAATGGGATCTGATAGAGCGCTAAATACTAATAGAGATCCAAGCAGATACTTAAATACACGATGAGAAAATCTAGAAGCTATAACATACTCTTTATAAAATCTTACATTTTACTTGATAACGGATCACTTTCACATGATTCCAGCGCAATGAGCATTTACAGACAGGGCCATGTGCACCTTGAGTCTCACATTTCAACACATGTTTGGAATCCTTGTGAAACAAAGGTCCTAAGTCAAAGCATAATGAACTCTGCTCTAAGGTCTGTGTGTATCTTCGCGATATACCTAATAAGTTTAAACATACACGATACAGAGTTTCCTAAATTTCCGGCAAAAAGGATTATTTTTGTTGACTATGCTAAATTAAAAATGCTGAGAAATCTTAAAAGCCCCATAAAAGACAAGCACTGCACATATCCGTTTAAAAACTTTTTAACAGACCTCGATAAACAGTTGTTCATCCAGTGTATCACTCGTACAGCAAAAATGGATGTTCCGGATGCCAGTACACTGGAGGATGCTCTGTACTTTTACAAAAAACGCTATGGTACAACCCCATTGCACTTTAATACCTGGTATAAGTTTGCGAGTGAGAGAAATTGTAGAATCAACCGATATGATCAACTTAACGAGCAATTGAGTCAATTTAAAAAGAAGCCAAATGACTATAGACGCATTCTTAGCTTGCTACCCGAGTTTTTTGGGAATGACCAGTTAACCAGTGTAGATGTTAAAAATGGGGTAGCAAGTGTTGTTCTGAACAACAAAAGAGCAAGCGCTTATCTCCCGATTTTTGAACGTTTGCAGAAAATGATACCCGATATGAACTTCCTTATAAATACCCATGCTCAGCCAGTAGTCATCGGAAACTCATATTATCAAAAAAGCAATGCTCTGGTCAAATTTAATCAAAACTACGACGAGTTTGGCAGTGTAACTCTATTTAACAAGAGCCAATACAGTGAGAGTTCTTCAAACGTGAATCTGTTCTCGCTTCTAGATAAAAATTGTAAAGTTAACACCTACAGATCATCACTAGAACAGGGTTACGGATTATTTATTAATGCACCAACAGAGTACCAAACATTGACGACTGCCCCTATTTTATCCTGGGGCGGCTATCCGGGATGTAGTAATGATATACTGATACCCTCAGTTTTTCATTACGATTTTCAAAAGAGGATGCGAATGACCTATCACTACCCTAGTTGGGGTAGCAAATACCAAAGGCTGATATGGCGAGGTACAACATCTGGGACACCCTTCCCAGACCCACTTAATATGCAGTTCAAACCAGATCATATTTGTACTTCTCATGACGAATGCGGCACAAATCAGACAGAGATTACAAAACCGGAGGAATACGGCCACCGGGCGTGGTTCTATTCACATAGACAGCGAGCTGTTACCATCAGTGACACATACGACGACATGTTGGATTTGCAATTTGTCTCGGGAGTGGAAATGAGTGAGGAAGCGTACGATGAAATATTTAAATTCAACACCAAATCAAATGATATGGCATTTTCTTTGTTTTTTAACAGTAAGTTTATATTAGATATAGATGGTAATGGGTATAGTAGCAGGTTCCTGCACCTGTTAAAAGGCAACTCACTTATATTTAGTGCCCACTATGCGTTAGACTGGTTTTCCGATATTGCTATACCATTCTACCATTTTATACCAGTTAATATGGGGTTTGATAAAATAGATTATCATGCACTGCCGGTTAAACTAAGGAAACAATTGATAGAAAAAAGAGTTGAGAATCCAAAGTTCGAGTTTAAAAGAAAGGATGAGAATGATGTGTACAACTCCCCTCTTGGATACAATGATTTGGCGCCCAAGGTTCTTTACTATCAGAATAACCTGGACCTATCTGAGCAGTTGGCGCTGAATGGTCAAGCTTTTGCAAATAAGTATTTGAGAAATGAAGACATGGATTGCTACATCTTTAGGGCAGTTATTGAACTGCACGACATACTTGAAAATGAGACGTAAAATAATAAAAGGTCTTGCTTTTAAATTGTCACCTTAGCGTTATTTAGCAATTATTCACTTTTTCATTAATTGCTTAAATCTTTGTAAATATCGTTCTCTGTCTACTTCGAAATGACCATCTAATGTGCTCTAATATCTTCGGTGTCAGCGTACTCCTTGGACAAATCACTGGCTTAAATTTTAACATTACCTTTTTGTTTATTGATGAAACTCTCACATACTGGATGGTCTTTCAAGGAAGATAAAGGATACTAGACAACTCGTGATTGTCTTACTAATAAAGGTATCATTTCACCAGCGTTGAAATACATCCTATGATTTTTAATTGAGTGCATTCTGCATCCCTTGTTGCGCCTTTTAGATTTGAGATATTCAGCTTGTATTGATTTGGAGACATCTATCAATATGGAAAGAACGAAATCTAGTACTTGTGCAACTGGAAAAGTTTAAAAAGGAAAGCTGTTCGAGTGACAATATTCGTGTAATCACAATATACAATTTATTTAGTTAAAACCGATAACTACTTGAGTTCCATTACTGCTAATCCTTTACTTATCCGCAAACAGAAGACTTTTCACATCAATACCTAATGTAGATAATTGAATATAAATCAGGTGCTGTAATAACTCAATATGTACTCCCAATGTAACATATCCAAAGCGATAAAATTCCAGGTATATTCAAAGGATGCTCACTCTTCAAATGGAAATGCAGTAGCTACAGATGCATCTATTTCCAGTTTTTCATCAAAAAGAGGAATATAGTGGATCACACAGGACTCCGCCTGAATATAAACCCTATGGAACTGAGGAACAGCCACTGAAGACCCTTCATGCAATTCATGGCGAGTGTCATCGAATACCACATTTAGTATTCCCAATTCTACATAAATTATTGAATCCACTTTAGCTACCCAATAATGCTCATAATTCGTAATGGATAGCTTCATGGGTTTTAAAAAATAAATTACATTGTCAAACAAATAATTTATTCCGTTTTAAACAGGTGCAATAGAGACAATCCTTTGTCAAAGCCGCAGTAATCTGAAATACACAGTTTAAGTGATCTGTGCAAGTCCAACAAAAAGGAAGATCAACTCCGTATGTTACAGCATTCAAATGGAAATCAAAAATCAGTCATAAATGACAGGTTAATACTGTTTATAGTCTTGCTGTTAACCATATCACTATACTCAACCTTGGTTAGACCAGAAAATTTCACAGCACCGGATTTAACCCAGATTTCTCAATTTGACGATTTGTATGTTAAAATGATTCATGAGACATCTAATGCACAAATATTAAAGCAGGAGGATCTTGAAGAGGACAAAGCAGACATGGAGCAAGCAAAAGGTGAAGATTCAAGCTGCGATGATCTGATTTGTAGAGCATCCGGTGGAAATTGTAAAAATGGAAATTGTGAAAATGACGGTGCGGCGGAACTAGATGTCGACCAATTCAGCGTACCAAAACCACTCAAGAAATACAACTGGGAGAATGAAAACATAACCAATGCGATGCTCTTGAACCACACTGATAGTCAAATCCCGTTTATTTTTCATCGTTCATGGAAGAGCAGCAAGATTCCTGATCAACCTTATCCTTATTGGAGAAATGTTAAAAATTGCGATAAAACCCACCAAAATTGGGTGTCTGTTCTATGGACTGATGAGGATAACCTTGAGCTAGTAAGAAGAGACTATCCAGAGTACTTGTACATCTATCAGCGACTACAGAAAAGCATAGAAAGAGCGGACTTTGCAAGGTATCTCTATCTTCATCGTTATGGTGGACTATACGTTGATCTGGATGTCGATTGTATTAAAAACAGTGAGGAATTGATAAAAGACAAAAAAGTGGTACTTGGTAAAATGGGCGAAGATTTTCCACATAATATTCCTAATGCAATCATGTACTCTGTAAAGGGCCATAAGTTCTGGCTCTTTGTAATTAATATGATCACCGTTAAAATGCACCAGAATGCGGGGACTGAAGCCACTACTGGGCCTGCAATGCTCAAAGATTCGTATGAGCTGCTTCGAAAAGTAACTCCTTTTGATAATGAAATACACGTCACTGAGCCTGGTATACTGTATGGCGTAGATTGGCGATTGAGAGATGAAAAGTATCCTGAGTGCGGTTCTGCTCATACTTCGGCTGATTACGATAAATGTAAATTAAACTTTCCTAATGCATATCTAGTGACTTACTGGGCTCATCAGTGGGAAGATACTTCTAAAATGAGCAATACCTAATAAAAATTATTTTACTTCTTTTAATATCGTTTGCGTTGTTGATACTGAGGTCTTGGGCTCGACCCCTGTCTATGTTGCTGTTGAGATCTTTGCTGCGATTGCGCTTGCGGGACTTCCTGCTGTTTACCTCTTGCGACAGGATTCAAAACATCGTCAGTTGTCTTCACCATTCTTTTCAATTTGTTCATAATTGCTTTGCGTATATCTGAATTAGCTTTGCATTGGTCTAGTCTCAATGATTTGTTACATTTAGGACAATCTAGTTTAGCTTGTTCAATGGCCTCGTTTAAGCAGACTTCACACGCTGTGTGCGTACATGGCAGTTTCATGCAGTTGCGTGCAACCAGGAGGCAATAAACGCACTTCCATGTTGGTGGGGTCTTTTCAGTTGACAGTTTGGCATACAGTTGATCTGTAGAGACGGTACCACCCTGTAGGTTCTGTAAGGCTGATTCGTCAGTAATCACTTGAACAACGGAACCATCTCCTGTCACCATTAATTCACCACGGTCGCCCTCCAGATTCTGTATACCGTTCACTGGCACTTTATCAATAATATTTAGCATGGATTTGGGGATCCCAGTGGCACGAGAAACACGCTTAACAACTTGGCCTTCATCCTGGACATTTGGGCAATCATAGATCCAATGATTTTTTAAACCACATTTGTAGCATACATAATTGGGTGGAGGTAGCTCGCCTTTAGGCCTTTTTATTTGCTGTTGCTGCTGGGCAGGTCTCTTCAAGTCTTCATTATTAAACATCAATGCAATCTTTTCATCCTCTGTAAGTTCCTTTTTTTCTTCCTTTTCTTGATTCAAACCTGGTATTGTAAGTAAAAGAGATTCTAACTGATTAGTGGTTACAGTAGTACCAGGTATATAACCGCTAGTAGACTGGACAGGCTGCAAAGATTGCTGAACATTAACTTTTTGTTTATTTGATATTGGGACACGTTTAAGTAGTACCTTGGCATTTCGCGGTACTTTATCTAGCTCAGAGTATGTCTCATCTTGTTCGTTGCAAACAATTAAATCGAAGTCTGTTAAAAATCCCTTCAAGTGCATTTTAGTAGCAATCTCTTGTTTTAGTGTACTGATGTCTATAGACAATCCGTCGCAGGCTATTTTGTTGTACGATTTTGCACTAATAAACTTGTAAAAAACCGACATATAACTTTCTAGAAGGAGGTTTTAAAAATACGCGATGAATGCCAATCCAAATAAAAAGAAATAGAAGCACACAAGTGCTTCATAATGACTCTTTATGTTAGTTATAATGGTGTTTTACTGTTTTTGTACTTTAAATCGCGTTTCACTTGTTCAATATAATTTTTGATCATATCCCACTTTATATCAGTATATCTTCCTGCGAATTTAGTCTCAAACGCAGATAATACATCACTTGAAGGTTCTGACAGAATCATATCATTCAAGGCAGCAAGTGCAAAATACGCACCTTTGTCCTGTTCAGAAAGCAATTTATAGTCGTAAACACCCCCTCCAAGGGAGTCGTCTTGCAGCTGCGATTCGAAAAATGCTCTAGTAGTGTTCTTGTCTTTAATTGCCAAGCAGAAAGCTATAGAAACACCATATTCTTCTTAATCATAAATGTAGTAAGTTTTCTCAGTGTCAGGACTACAACGGGAACTAAAGACTGCCACTCTTGTAAAGTTGATAATACTTTTTGAAATATTCCGCGGATAAGTGCTTACTCGATTCATATAAAAACACAATCTGAAATCCACTTTTGGATTGAGATCTATGGCATTTATGATCCCATATAAACATTCGCCTTCCTGTTTTATTTGAAAAAACCAGCTATTGCAATATATAGCTTTCACTTTGTGGAGAAAAGTGATTGCATTGCTTGAACAACAAGCTCTGCCACTTCCTTGTAACCCAAGTTGCCCCCTTCAATTTGGTTCTTCACTAATTCATTATAACCTTGAGCACTATCACTTAATGAGATCCCATAAAATATATCGCTAATTGGCATAGAATTCTTGTATTTTTCGAATACCCAAGAAAGATCTCTAAAATCATATTCTGGTGTAAGTAGTGCCTGTGTTGGCACCCTTGAACATTTTTTTGCTTCCGACCCTCGGTACAGAAAAAATTCATCCAGTTGAATAGGACGAAGGACCAAGTTGATAGAAAAAATAATATTCGAAATATTTGCCTAATTTCAGGTGTTAAAACTAAGTGATGTATTTTATAGTAGATGTCTCAAAGATATTGCAACTAATTAGATCTTAAATGAATCAGCATTGCTTTGTTAACTATTTATTGTTCATTTTTGTCAAACTTTCTAATTCCTTGACATCTTGGTCAAAAGTAAGCCATCCACTTTCTACAACTACTGTTTCTCTAATCAATCTCTTATGTATATCATATAGTCCAATGATGTTATTAATATTTTGCACATCTTTATCCAAGATATCTTGCCCATTTGGCTCTCTATTACGCATTTTGCGCACATAGTGATCTAACATGATCAGAACAATCCATTTGGCCTGATCCGCTTCCCAGTTATTGAATTCTGGGTCAGTTGTATCTATGTATTCTGCCGCATCTACGAATTTAAAAGCAGCTGCTTTACCAAACATGTCTTTATTGCAGTATGCAGTGTAGTAAATTCTTAAATTACCAAAGCACTCTTCCGGGCATAATTGCGCCAGTCCGACAAGGAGCTCGAGAGTAACAGGATCTGAATTAACAGTCTGCGGTGTTAACGGAATAATGTCTCTTATAAAAAGAGGCCAATCCTTGTCTTTTAGAGACCTAAATAACACAACTAAATTTCCTATGAACATGTTAGTATCCGTGATCTTTCTATAAAGATCAAATAGACTCTCTAGACCTGGTACATTTCTATCCAAATTTAAAACAACTAATTTTACTTCTTGAAATGAATTAATCTGTTCCTGGGTTGGTGTTGAAGATGCCGCCAAAGTGATGATCTTGTTAAACTTTGAGTTTCTGTCGTATCCAGAATTGCAAACTGAACCGTCATCCTGCTTAATATTTCCAGCTTGCAAAGCTTCGTTAGAGCCATGCCGCGGTTCGAAATCAGAAATGCCCAAGTTGCTGCAAGCATTCAATATTGTAGATGGATTCGGTTTTTTGGAGAGACTGGCAATGTGTTTGCCATTCTGGCGTATTAAGCGAGGTCCACCGTAATTTAAAGGTGCAAAGAATGGAGTCATAGTTTGACCAAAAGTTGCTTCCAATTTAGTAATTCTAGGAACTGCAAATAGTAAAAATTCAAAAAGTAAAGGCATATGATACTAATAAAACGAGGGATAGCGGCATGAAATCAGTCATCGATTCTAATTGAATAAATCGTTTATAGCGATTACGTGAGTTTATCCCTTTAATAGCCTTTCTTTGAAAAGCATTGTAATTGCATAATATTTGACGTTATTTCTTTTCGTTACTGAGAAATGTCTGAAAATCATAACAGTGAGAATATCGTATGTAAAGAGATCACCAAGGGATAGAGAGTAACAGTGCGCCCTGAATGGTTTTAAATAAAAATTATCCTCCAAAGTGGGGGAGGAAGACATGGTATAATTTAATGAAGCATTTAACGGTCAAAAGAGTACGTTATGAACGTATTATTCGAGGAAAAAAAACTCATATGGAGTTAGAGAAAATGTCAGTTACAAGTAGATATGCATTAAAACTTGAAATAAATACATCTGGGACATCAAATATAAAAACTGGACTAACTTTCTATAACAACTTGGAATATTATTTCAGCTTTATTAATTTTATGGATTTAAGAGGCGAGTGGGCATTCAGCTAGTTGCGGAGTTGACGAGTATAAAAGGAAAATAAATATTCTGTACAGCTATTCTCTTACTCTTTCATTCAATCTTTATTTCAAATAAATATCACTATTACTCTGTAAAAACTAGAATAGATAAGAGTAATGATGTAAGTATAACATTACAAAATGACTCTAGAAAAGAGTACCGTCTAAGAAAATGCACCTTTTGATTAGATGCTCAAAGACCTCATATATTTGAACGAGATGCAGGGTCTTCTAGTTTTATTTTAAAAGAGGAATACAATCAATGAAAGAAAACTGGTATAATAAAAGATCTTTTATTAATGATAGCATTCCTCCGTATGGTGCACCTTTAAAAACGAGTTAGTCTAGTTTTTATGTTTGGTGTCCCATATTAGTATTAGTTTTTCACACTTTGGAGTAATGAATAAAAAAACGATCGCAATTTCTGTTGCTGTCGGCACACTTCTCAGTATCGTTCACTTAGCCAGATACTACTATTCCAAAAAGCAAAAAAGACCCACTTTTGACACAGAATCCGTTTGTAGAGATGTCATGCTACGATTTAATGACTTTTTTCCAAACACTCTTAGTATCCCGCAGCCTAATAAGTTCACAATAATCCCATTTCATCAACTCTTTCTTTCGAAAAACAGTAACCACTTTATTCATAGCACACTACGTAAATCTGACTGCTTAAATGATATGATCTATGTTTATCCAGTCGAGATGGACCAAGATGCACCAAAATCCATGATAGTATTAATTAAGCTGGGAAAAGCTGTTGACGGATATTACCAGATTACTCATGGTGGATTGACGGCTGCCATTTGTGATGATATGTTTGGCGCATTATTTTTCAAATCTCAAGTACAACAGTTGGACCCGAATGGTCACATGAAGAACGGGGTTACTGCAAACCTTAATATAGATTATAGGAAGCCCGTTGTCCCCGGAAAATGGATTATTTGGGTTGGGTGCATTCATAAAGTTGAAAACAGAAAGACTTTTTTGCTATGCAAAGTATTGAACTTAGATTCTGAGATATTGGCTGAAGGCTCGTGTTTGTTTATAACACCAAAATAGCTATTAATAAATTAAACCTGGTTTACTTTTGTTAGTTTGTTTAACAAACCTTCCATAATTAGGGATACCTCACTCTTGAGGCTTTGTAATAGCAAGGGAACAAGTAACCAGACAACGTTCGTTTTGACAATCCACATATAATCCATTTGTTATTAGATTTATTACAACTCCAAGACTTATAATTAAGATAGAGAGCGCAATAAAATACGCAATTTGTTTATTCAAGAAGAAGCAAACTTACTCGTTGATACTGTATCTTTTGAGGACAAAATATTTCGTGAAGTACCCTGTGAATTTAATCTGCTGTTTAACTCTTTCTTAAATTCTCTCTTAAATGGAGCCCTCTGCATTACGAATCCCAAGAAGGTTATGTCCATAACAAATCTAACGAATAAACTTATCCATTGGGACATTGAGAAATCAAACATTTTTTGCAATGGGTCAGAAATATAAGTTGGTGATGAGTATAGCAATTCCGTGCCCGGTTCCTCTATGCTACTTGTCTTTGAAGTCCTAGATGTTCCTAAATTAGCTCAAACTACTTTTAAGAGAGGTCGACAAAAACTTAACAGATGATTTTAGAGTTTGAGTAAGTAATGGGTGCGTTGAAATAATGAAACCTGACACAGTAGAGGAGGTATTTGGTTCTGATAAATATCCTGTATCCAGCATTATACTTGAAGTTTCACTAGATAGATTGCTATAAGTATTGTTAAAAGTATATAGGCTGGTGACAGAATTAGAATAGGATTTGGTTGTAAAATACGACGACAAAGTTCGACTTGTTGATGATAGTCTTGATATCGTTATTGGCAACAAAGCAGCACTGTATATACCAGTCATCACACATCCCTGTAGCTGAGGGTCATTAGCATGCTCTAACAAAGGAGTGTATGATATTATACAAGTAGCCATTGCCGCAGTATCGTGAAAAACAACCTCAGTAAACAGTTGGTATTCAATTTTAAAAGAAATTGGTGACCATAGTTCTACTTTGCCTGTGAAACGATTTCCTGGTAAGAATCCGATATGAAAATACAGCATACCGCTAGGAATCGTTGGTAATGTTCCGTTCATTCGGTTATCACCAATGTATAGGACGTACAAACTTGGAGGTAGTGGTGGTAAGGTCCCTGTTAAGCTATTTGACCATCCATTAAAAGTAGTCAACGATGCGGGAAGCGACCTTGGAAATGGGCAAGATATCTTGTTGCTGTGGAATTGAAAAGATTGGATGTTTGGAGGGAATTGAGGCAAAACACCAGTCAACTTGTTATATCCAACGTTGATGAATGTCAAGGAATCTGGCAAAGGATTGGGAATACTACCAGTTATAGCAGCAGTTGCGGCAGTATTATGTAGATCTAGGGACTCTAAAGAGCTAGGCAAATACTGGCCCAAAATAGTTCCATCAAGGTTCATTCCTGACCAGTTTATACCGACTACAGTATCGCCATAACAGGTAATGCCTGAAGCACTGCAACAATCATTTTGTACTTGACTATAAACAAATGGCTGCTTTGTGTTTAAATGTAAACCTATTGCTAATTTTTCTAGCTTTTGACAATCCGTTAAAGATACTGTAGCTGAACTTGTTGACCATGTGGCACTGCTGTTTGTTAGTGATGATGAGGGCAACAAATTGACTGCAGAACTAGTGTAATAGTCAATAGTATTTGAGGCAATTGTTGATTGGAGTTGGTCAGTAGATGAAACACTTTTAATCAAACTGAACAAGAAGCTCATTTCAAATGCTGACCATGATGAAGTTTTAATTCCATGTTCCTCATTCTTGATTGGATTTTAAAGCCACTTAATCGTCGATCGATTTAGTAATACCAAATACAATGTGGTCGCTGACTAGCACTGAGACTTGACATTCAAATTAAATCATAAAATTCATTTATTTCTCAATTTTGTGCCTGCTCAGCTTGCGGTGAATCTACACGATCAACGTCCTTACCAGCGGGAACAGTGCTCCAACCTGTTGGTGATAACTCACGTTGAACAGGTTTGTCAATTCTTTCTTCACCCCTTCCACGGTCTTCGCGTCTTTCATCTCTTCTGTCATCACGACGTGGCTGATACTCTCTTCGCTCATCCCTTCTGTCGTAATTACCTCCTCGTCTATCATCCCGTTCTCGATAATTTGGGCGATAGTTATCACGAGGAACTGGACTACGACTTCTTGCTCTCTCATTTCTAGGCTCAGAGCACTCATAAGATTTGTGTCCTACCTTTTTACAGTTGAAACAACTGATAGGGCGTCTCTCGTAACTGCCGGGTGGCCCGTCTCGTCTAGAGTCATTACGGGAGGGATAACCACGATCATCGCGTCTAACATCCCTACCATACTCCCTTGAGTTTCTGCGATCATCAAATCTATCATTACCACCGTCAGGGCAGAAACGAGCCACATGTCCAACTTTTTTACATTTAAAACATTCTCTCTCATCTTGGCCAAGATCTCTTGAGTATGGTCCAGGACCTTTGCATGGCTCCACTACAATTCTATCAGTGCCCATTGTATAGCCATCCAAGCTTCGAATAGCCTCTTGACCGCTGGCATCCTCTGAGAAAGATAGAAATGCATAATTTCTTTTTAAAGCAAGTTGGGAAATGTTACCATACTTACTGAATAAGTTGCGTAACTCGTCCTCTCGGATATCACTTGGCAATCTACCAACAAACAACTTGGCCGAAGAGCTCATTGTAACAGGGGGGAGACATACCATGTCGACTAAACCGTCTTAAGATCCAAACAAGTTCAACATTTCCCCGGCTATGGCTTATTTATAAAAACAGATTCTGTTCCAGATAATTTAATGGATAATATTGCTATTTTAAATATGTGATTGTACCTTGGAAATTTTCTCACAGTCTTGTTTTACAATTTCTCGATACCACGCTAGAAAGTGTAGCGGGCATCACTATGAAATTTGAAGGCAAAAGCTTTATTGTAATAAGAATAGCTTTACTTAAATGCACTCATATGCTGGTTGCACCTTGAGCAGCTATCAATTTCAATTGAATAAATCATTTGTACTGATTTCATGAGCTTTAATGTCATAAAAAAGTGAAAGGATCAGTTTAAAGTAATAAATAATTTAGTGGCCAAACTTGTACGAGGTGCGGTACTCTCAAGAAACCAGTTAGGAGACATGTGCATGTACAAACTGTTGTTAAGAAGTGGGTTATGAATATGTTGCAGTAAGTAAAATATGATTGAAGTATATGCATCCTTGTTTAATCCCGCCTGAGGGTGGTGGAATGTTAGCAATCACCGTAACGGAGTGACTACCATTGTCAGTTTCTCTGTGGAAACTCCCGATTTTCTGGGGAATCAGGACTTTTAATGAAAACAGGATCTCATATGGGACACCAAATATAAAAACTACACTAACTCATTTTTAAAGGTGCTCTATACGGATGAAATGCTATCATTAATAAAAGATCTTCTATCATACCAATTTTCTTTCATTACTTTCAATCCCCTCTTCAAAATAAAACTAGAAGACCCTGCATCTCGTTCAAATATGAGGTCTTTGAGCATCTAATCAAAAGGTGCATT
>JADGIF010000202.1:0-14945 GCA_018985225.1 Amoeboradix gromovi
ACTCCTCAACTAGCTGAATGTCCACTCGCCTCTTAAATCCATAAAACTAATAAAGCTGAAATAATGTTCCAAGTTGTTACAGAAAGTTAGTTCAGTTTTATATTTGATGTCTCAATTGCAAAAAACAAACTTCATTTTAACTGGCATTTCTTTTAGAAATTCAATCATTTTTAATCCAATTTGAAAACGTCGGAGGTCATTCAGATTCTTTGTACCATCTCGAAATGTTTAGTTTAGTAAAAAAGATCAAGAAAAAGGAGAGGAATAAGAGGATATTGATCCTAGGACTTGATAACTCTGGCAAGACTACGTTCTTACACAATTTCCTACACATCGAGGGCGATATATCACCAACATTTGGGTTTAAAATACATTCTGCAGAACTTTATTCATACAATGTTAACTTCTGGGACTTAGGTGGTCAGTCATCTATAAGAATATTCTGGAGGAATTATTTTGAAGAAATTGTAGATGGTATAATCTGGGTTGTAGATAGTACAGACAGGAATCGCGTTGATCTTGCAAAGCATGAATTACATGCAGTCTTAAAGAGTGATCTGCATTGTCCTGTACTAATTGTTGCTAATAAGCAAGATTTAGAAGATGCTATGAGCGGTAAAGAAATTTCACAAGAATTAGACCTAACAGGAATAACGTTCTCTATGATAGAGTGCTCTGCGCTAGAAGATGACGCTCCAATGGACCAAATTGAATGGCTACTGAGGCAGGATATAGTTGTACCCAAATAAATTTTGGTTTCCTATTTTTTCATTCAAAAGCTCCTTGAAATGGCAACTAGCAATATTGATACTGCTGGTCCAGTCAACGGAATATTTACAATTGGCGATGAGGCTGTGCTAGTTACTGAGTCTGAGTTACAGTTTGTTAACTCTCTAGGTCTCAAAAACAGTGTTGTGAATGAACCTACAAATTGTTTCTGCAAAAATAAGGACAAAATTCTGTTAGGATATGATACTGAAATAGTCCAGCTTCATAAACAGGGCGATATGGACAAATACTTGTTAAAAGAGAATTTGGCTATTAGAGTCATGGATTGTTACCAAGGCATCCTAGTTTATGGTTTTGGCAACACCTTGAAACGATTCGATTTACTTAGCAACACAAACATTCAGATTAGCACTTCTGGTATTCCATTATCTTGTAAATACAGCCCCGATGGTAAATATATAGCTGTGGGTGATAATAATGGATCTTTGGTTATTTATTCCAGCGACACTTTGAACGAGGTTGGAGAGTTTAGCACATACATCAGATACAGTGTTGATGAAGGCGCTCGATTCCCATTCACCTGGACTCCATTAAATGGATTATTATTGAAGGGCGTTGGATGCATTTACTATTTGGATTCACACTTTAAAAAACAAGCAGAGATTGACTTCATCAGCACAATTTACAGCCTTTCTTTGTACAATAACATCATATATGTTTGTACGCTGGCCAATGTTTGTTGCATAGATCTTAAAACTCAAGTTCATATTAAAGAAATTCCTATTGCCGAACCAATTGGTACAACATTGCTAAACGATCAGGTATTTATAGCTAAAAAACAAGGCGGTGTGTTATTTATGGATATGCTGACATCCAAAGATCCTCGTAAAGTAGCTGCGCCAATAATGGTAGAGGACGAAGCTCACGAAGATACAATGGTTGATACCCCTGTAGATACTCAGACTGATATCAACTACCAAAAGATATTCAATGGTGAAAATGACATCGGAGATGATCTTAATGACTTCTTGGATGAAGATGAGCAAGAACTAAATCCTCAAGTAAACATTAATCCAACTAGTATCAAACAAGTACTGCAGGAAATCAACAACCAGCAAGAACCATACCAATCTGGTACTACTCCGTATGTGGGGACTAAACGATTTTTAGCATACAACTTGGTCGGAAAAGTTGCCAAAATCAAAAGACAGGATGGTGCATTCATCACTGGATATTTCCACAACAAAAACAGGAAACCTGTTAGATACAGTGATTTGAACAATTATGAAATGGCTGATATAAGTGTAGATGGATTGTACCTGGTTCGGACAGAAGAACCTTATGAATTAGCATTTCACGATCCTGATCTGCAGAATGACTGGCAAATACAATTAGCAGAGGAACCTACGTGTATCAGTGCATTTTCTGGTGGTGTGGCTCTATGTTTAAGCAGCAATTTGTATGTATTTGATTCAAGTGGAATCACCATTAATATATATTCGCTAGGAAACAAGATTCTGAGTACGAGTGCGTATGATAGCAAAGTGTTTGTTTGCTATTCTGATAGTATTGGTAAAAACTGCTACTACTATATAGATACTGCCAACAACCAGTTGATTAAAAATGGGCAATTGCCAGTAAACAATGTGATATTTGCTTCCTTCACATATAGCGGATTGCCTGTTGTTTACAGTGAACAGGGCACATTATTGATGTTGAGCAGTGGTAATCTATGGATTCCTATACTAGAGCTAAAAGATACTAGCGAGTATAATGAGTACTCTATATGGCCTATAGGTGTCAGCGATCGCTTCCATTTTGTAGCGTGCTCTGTATTTTATACTAACATAGAAAGAAATGCCTTGGCCATCTATTCCGGATGCTATACCTACTAGTTTAGAGCTAGAGATGAAAGGGTTCAGTACAAACAGTCTGATGAATACCATGGAGAACAAGTTCTTGACTTATAGAATGATGGCAGACTGCGATGGAGGTGACGCTTTTGACTTGAAGCAAAAGGCAGACAAATTAGCATTAAAACTGATTCAAACCGCATGCAAAGATGATAACTACAAAAGAGTAGTTCAATTGAGTTACAAGCTATACCTAACGGCTAGTTTTGAGGCATGCATTAAAGTTGTTAACTATTTCAACAGGCCAGACATAGCGGAAATAATTATGGATATACAAAAAGAAAATGATGCAGATGATGAAATGCTAATAGAAGAGAACAGAGACCCATTTGCAAATGACGACACGGAAATGAGTAATAACTATAGCTTTGATACAACAAAGAATATACTTAACACGCAGTCTATGCTACCAGATGTAAGTAGTATGATACCGGTTGATGACACAATGACTAATATGGACACTGCTAGCAATGTGGATGACAGCAATCCATTTGCAATCGAGAAACCTGCGGATGTAATAGAGACCACCTTTACAGAGCAAATACAAAGTGTTCAACAAAAGGAACAGATGAACCAAAGGCATATGAAAAGAATGATGGAAGAAGAGGAAGATAGAAAAAGGGTAAAGCTAAATGTCCAAAAAGTGGAAAATAAAGAAAAGGAGAATCTGCAACAGAAGTTGAACTTCAAATAAACTGATTATTTAAAATTTATTATTAATTACCTAATGTGCCACAAAATGAACAAGAAGATTTGTTGGAATAAAAGTCATTGGCCACGACTGAGTACAGAATTACAGTCCAAGCTAAGCCAAAGAACCTGCAGGTCCACGGGAACCAGCTACTATAGATTAGAGATTTTTTAACTGATATTCTTCGTAGCGTCTTGCGAACAGTTTCGTAAGGTGCAAACACAAGACTGTTCCCGATACCCATTAATAGTCCGCCAATATGAGCATAGTTGTCAATAAATGGGACATACACTCCGAATAATATAGAAATGACAATAATTACTAGTAGATTGAACAGTTGCCACGCAGGCTTGTGCAGGGAATTCCAATGAATTAGCAAATTAATTAACAAAGCGGCAATAATACCAAAAAGAGCACCAGAACTACCAACAGCAGGCTGAGTGCCAGATGTTTTCGAATACGAAGCGCCAGAAATTTTTGAGTATGTGGCGCCGAACAGGAAACTAAACGTTCCGCTAATTAAAAAAATTGGGATAATTCTAAACCAAGCCCAGATCTTTTCCAGATCTTTTAAGAGAGTTATTTGGAAAAATAAATTTGAGAGCAAGTGGATTATTCCAGCGTGTAAGAAAATTGGTAGAATAACTCGATACCACTGATTTCCATCGTCGAAACCACATATTTCCTCAAGAGTGCAATTTCCTACCACGCCTTCCTCAATTGGGCAATTTGCAAAAGTGAACTCCTGAAAGTCTTGTTTCTTCATACAAGGCACGAATCTAGCTCCTTCTCTAATGAGCACTACAGGCGAGGGACCAATCATATAATTTGACGTAATCGGTTCAATTAGACTTCCTGTTAAGCTTTTGTTCATCAGCAGAGCGACTATTAGCAGAATTGCATGCAATATAGATACGCTGTACGAAAACCAAGGAAAATATCTTTTAGTTGAATCTTGTTGGAAAATATCGGACTCTCGGCGAGATCTACTGCTGGATCCCCTATAATTCGAGCTCTCAGGAGTAAATGCTGTGGATTCCATTTCGTGAGGCTCTGCACTAGTATAACTGTCATTGTATCCTGATTGATCTTGACTAGGGCTCCTGTATGAAAGCCTACTATCATGCTGTTGCCGATTGTCTAGCTTTTTATATTCAAAATTCGGGTTACTTGTGGAGTTAAATTGAGGTGTAACGAAATCAGTATGCATAACTTGTCCTTCGTTTGCAACATAAGACTGATGTCCAACAGAGCTTACGCTGTCTTCAGGATGTAATGTGACGTATTTTTCGTTTGGAAATAATCTTGTCGGGCTATCATCTTTGGGGGTTGCATCTTCCTGTAACATTCACCAAAAATCCGATCGTTGCGTTTTAATTAATGTGACAACCAATCAAAGACCTCACATGTTTGCCAGTGACATTAATCTACGATCTCTGGACAATAGTTGAGATTGTACATATAAAGACATTCGCTGACATAATTCGATTCTACATGTTTCCGCTAAGTAAGCAGATCCAAAGTAGAATTATAATTACTTGGTTTTTATGCTTAGGTAAAAATGTACATACTACATTTTTATGTTAAGAGTAACACTATTTCCATTCATAGGCTTTCACATCGTGTTTAGACGTCCGAAAGGTTGACTAAGCTTCTATTAAGTACTTCTAAATGTCTGCTCACATAATTCTTGGAACTGCCTCCCTAAGTACATACTTTATGTCTTATTTTGGTCTTAATCTTCTTTCTATTCTAACCATTGTATTAAAAATTAGAAGCACTTGCCATTCCTGTTCGTAATCCAATTGCTATGATCTTGTGAATCTGACGTATTCGAGTATTCAACAAGAAAAGATACAAGAAGCGCGGCCATGTACGTATGTTACATTTAATATTTTTATTATCACAGCAATTACAATTAAATAAACGGGTCTGAATTAACTCTATGGATACTCGGTGTGTCTACGGGTTGAAGTGGGGGCCTTTACCCAGTGTGTCTCATGTAAGTTTAAAATGCCCTCTATGATTGGTCAATACACGTGTTTTGTTGTTTCGGTAGAAAATAAGTATCAAAAAGAATTCTACAATGGTTCAAAGACTTACTTACAGACGTAGACTTTCTTACAATACTAAGAGTAATGCCACTCGAGTTGTCAAAGCACCTTCACGTTTAGTTTTCCAATACCGAAAGAAGTTGGCAAGTGGACCCAAATGTGGGGATCCTGGATGCGATGTTATCTTGCCTGGAATTAAACATTTAAGACCTAAAGAATATTCAAGAATTTCAAAGAGACAAAAGACTGTTAATAGAGCCTACGGTGGTAGTTTATGTGCTACTTGTGTAAAAGAGCGAGTTTTGCGTGCATTCTTAATGGAGGAAAAAAAAGTAGTTAAAAAGACTATAAAGGATCAAGCAGAACAGAAAGCTGCTGTAGAAAAGAAAGACAGCAAAAAGAAGAAGAAGTCTAAGAAGTCAAAGAAATAAACTAAATTTTTTTATCAAATTTTCAATACAATGCTCCGCAGAATTCTTGGGATCTTTGACAAAATCGCACCAAAAGAACTGCAACCAGCATGGGACAACACCGGCATATTAGTTGAGCCTTTTAAATCTAATGAAAGTAACAAGGTTATGCTAACTATTGATTTGACGGCGAGCGTTTTGGACGAAGCGATAAAAAATGAAATTGAAGTAATTGTGGCATATCATCCTATAATATTTAAGGGCATAAAGGAAATAACCCTTGATAACCCGAAGCAAAAAATTCTAGCTTCCTGCATACACCACGGAATAGGTGTCTTCTGTCCTCATACAAGGCTTGACGCTATTGATGGCGGAATAAACGACTGGCTTTTGGATCCATTTATTGGTGAGATCACAACACCTGAAGATAAACTTGGACGGGTGATAAAACTGGCTTCAAACATGAGTGGTAATGCGATAGTAGAAAGAGTCAAGATGCATCTAAATTTGGAACACCTTCAGGCTGCAAATTTCAAGAACTTTAGCTGTAAGAGCATAGCTGTTTGTGCAGGATCTGGGGGCTCTATTTTGGCTCACTTGGAAGCAGATTGCTACATAACTGGTGAGCTGGACCACCATTCTATATTAGGATTTGTTGAGAAAAACAAAATGGTGATTGTAACTAACCACACAAATACAGAGAGAGGCTATCTTGCAGTTTTAAAGCGAAAGTTGACTGAGCTTGGCATAAGCGATGTGGCTGTAAGCATTAATGACAGGGATCCGTTAGCGGTTGTCTAATAAAAAATTTAAAATTAATTTTAGTGCCAAATGTAGTCTAAAAATTACAAAACTCCCTTTCAAACACCAATGCTGCAAGAATTGGGATCTGTCAAGAAGGAATTGAATTCGGCATTAAGAAAAATGGAGGACTTGGATTCTAAACTGGTTACAACTTCTAAGTCAGCTCATTTCGAGGTACTTGCTGGATTGTATCAACGTATTACTGGTATCAATCTCTCTATTGACAATGATGAACAAATTCACATTCAAATAGGGCATAATCATTTAATTATGATAGAAGAAGAACATGATTATATATTTAATCCCGTTGAAGTAGTTTCCACTGATCTGACGGAACATTTAAAGATTAAGAAAGAAAATGTTGGTGACTTCATTAAGTTTTTGTCCAATCAACAATAAATTATTATTTTTAATCCGAAGTACCAATTAACGGAAAAATCAAAGAATTTCCATGGAGATACTGACAATGCAAACCAGTCTATTTCTGTGGCGCACGCTTTTAAATAAAGGATACATATGTTTCAAGTCTATGTTTATATCTCCGTGTTAGTTTCTTCAGAGTTACATACCTTAAGCAGTATTAACTAATTGATGCTTCATTAATTCAAGCAGTATCTCACGTCTCTGTTTACACTTCGAAATAAGGTTTACACCAGTTTATGATCATCGTGATATGTTCCATTAAAAAAGCATAGAAAGAAGAACTATAGGAACAGCAAAACTCATATAATCGCGATAAATAATTTATTTAATTTTACTCCCAACCTATTTGCTTTTCCAAACTGCGATGGGTTAAAACTATGTTTCCCTTTTTAATTAAACTTGATCGAACTCTGGGATTGTGGATTAGCTGTTCTAATTTTGAAGAGTCACTGGCTACGACTTGAAACACTTTGTCTAATATAACACCAGAATTGGTAGATCCTAAAAAAATGGACTGGTTTAAGTAGTAGATTGAATCAGAATAACGCGCCTTTTTAAATAACAAATAACCCAGATTAGAGCTTGCTTCGGCATGTAAGTCTGCAACCTTTTCGTAAGATTCCATTGCTTTAGTGTCTGATAATTCAGTACCTCGTCCTTTTTCGTAACAGATTCCAATGTTATTTGATGCCTCAATATTTCCCAACTTAGTGGCAGTCTGAAAGAGCTCAAATGCCTTGCTAAAGTTCTGTTCTACCCGTTCTCCGTTGTAATACAGATAGCCTAGATAGTTAAGACTATTAGGATGATTTTGTTTGATATTGCAGTCTAGCAGTTCCAGTGCAACTTCGTTGCTACTAGTGTGTTCAGCAATTTTAAGACAAATATTCATATTTAGAGATTTCATTTGAATTTTCATATTATTTTTTAACTTGTAAGCTCTTTGCCAAAACACCAAGGCTTCTGAAACTAATCCTTTTTCTTCGCATAAATTTCCCAATTCGAACAGCGCCTTAGGATGCTCTATATTTCTTAAATAAAGCTCAGAGTCCTTCTTGTTTACAGTAATCTCAGCCAACTTCATTCCTGCCCAAATGTTCCCTAATCTAAAGCTTTCTTCTAACTGCCTCTTTCCCAAATCAATCTCATCAACCATCAACAACTGTATACCCTCAATGAACAAATCATCATGTCCTTTACTTTTAACTTCATTTCTATCATCTAAATGTAATAAAAATGTTTGCCAATCGATTGCAATTATAGCAACAGCCTTTCCAATTGCGTCTGGTTTTCCATTCTTGAAAAATGTAGATCTGTGTCGAATTCCTATTAACTTGTTTATAAACGTGGTCATGTTTTTCTCCATTTCAGATATTTGCTTTTCAACCTTAAAATCCAATTGTAAGCATGCATTGATTTTGTCTTTGTTCAACTGAAGAGTATTCAAAATGTTTTGCCACTGCTCTGTACTGATGTCTGTCAAATTGGATTGGCAGGCCTCAAGATAATTTGTTGCTTCATGGATTCTAATTTCCAGATTTTCCATTTGGCCTGGAATCGTAAATGATCCTCAACCTATAGACAATTGTAAAACCTATGCCAATTCCAACAGCTAAATTAGGTTAAAAGATTCTTACCTTTTCTGTTTAGCTTTTCACATGCGAAGATTGAGTTTATAACAATAATTTATTCTTTTACACTTATCGAGACCACCTCTTGATGCTTGCTAGATGTTTTAAGCGGATTCCCTTTAGAAATATGAAGAGATAACTCTGTGTTATCTAAGCTTTCTTTTGATCTTGTTGACAATTCTAAAAACAAGAAACAGAATGTTATTGCACAGCCTAAGCTAGATTTGAGCACCATCTCTATCTGGTTATTATGGGCTCCATCATTCTCGTCTGTAATGTATCCAAGTAAGCAACCGATTTTGATTCCACCAGTAACAAATACGCATCCTATTGCAACCTTTTTAACTATCTGCATTCTACTATTTTCTTTAATCAGCTCGTTGGTATTAATGAGCTTAATTATTTGGTGAAATGCTATCGCACTTACAACAAATCCAAAAAGATTCGCAAATACATTTGAATATGGATTTATAAAAATTTCAGCAAATCTTGAAGACTCTTCTTTGCAATGAAAACTAAAATCTACCAATGAGCAAAACTCCGCAGCAACCAGCGCTACAGTAGATAGTGTTACAACAATCTTTACTCTCCTGCTGAGAAAAACGAAGATTCGACTGAAGGGCGCCAACATTTGAAAAATTGATCCAAGTATCATAAACACTTGCACTGTATATGATTTCACTTTACAGCTCTCATCCGGTGTATTTGGCGCACCAAAGTTAACCCAATTCGAAATTATAAGAAATACATTTGAGATGACAGCAATGGAATTAAATCTCCAGTTTCGCGCTATTAAAATTGGAGATGCGAGACACGCCATCATGTTAGCCATTATAGCGCATCCGAATGATATATAAAAAGATTCATCATATCCGCGAAGTAGATCTTCTGACATTTGTTTAAGAGTGTGGCTTTTTTTCCGATAAATATGAGACCTTAGGAATGTTTAAGTTGATGTCTTACACAACTGTTATGAAGCTATCTTAAAAGAGATACCCACTGTAAAACCACACCTACTGATTACATAGCATTATCCCATATTTCTCAATTAAAAACAAAGCGAAGGTTTTTACTTTTATTCGTCGTTTGCTAGTGGGCACTGAATCACTTGAAGATTTTTGATTAAGCTTTTCGCATTTCTATACATGACTACATCACAGTGGCCCCTACCGTAGAATTGGACTACCAATAGATCAGTTTATTGTTAAGAATACTCTAAATACCTCAATGGCTGTACCAAAAAAATTTATCCTTAGGCAGATCGTTTTCCTATCAATAGTCTCGGCAGAAAATCCAAATCATTTTGCGAAAACGTACTTTGCGAAGCCATTAATTTATTGTTTCGGTCGGCGTACCAGTTTAGCATTAATGTGATGCAATTTGTTCATATATCAATTACGCCAATGTACAAGTTGTCTCGTACTTGATAGAGGCATGAATACATTCGTAGAAATAGAACAAATTGTAAAAAGTTATTTTTGCACCTAGAAGAAACAAGAGTGGCAAGAAATGAGCTTTGATGCGGCGATTCCCTTGGGACGCCCACTATACGCATCAATTAAAACCCTATTCAGCATGATTTATTTAGTCCCGCAAGCCTCAATCAATGTCGGAAGTATTTTTTCGTGGATTTGATGAAGCTTTTTATATAGCGTTTGGGTGCGCTATTATGGCCAATTCGGCAGCATTAGTTGTATCGCCAGTCTTGTTACTACGTGACTGGAGAAAGAATTTATTGGCTGTGTTATCAAATTTATTTTTGATAGTTTCAAACTGGACTAGTTATGCTCCTAGACACAACTCATCTCTTGGATGTGAGATCAAATCATATACCATACAGGTGTTTATGATATTAGGATCACTCTCTCAGGTATTGGCACCTCTTAGTAGATCATTTTTCCTATTGGAAAACAAGTACAAAAAAAGCGTTATAGGTTTGATTTTTTTACTGACTATTGCTGAATTTTGTTCACTTGTTGATCTTAATTATAGTTGTGACGAAGAATCATCGAGATTTGCAGCCATTCATATAAATCCCTATTCCAACGTTTTTGCAAATCTGCTTGGGTTCTGTATATATGCAATAGCGTTCTATCAGGTAGTCAAGCTAATCAACTCCAGTGTACTAACTAAGGAAAACAACAGAATGCAAGTTGTCAAGAGAATATCTATAGGTAGTATTTATTTGACTGGCGCTATAAAAATTGGATGTTTAGTTGGATATATAATAGATGGAGACGGTTACAATGGAGAAGGTGACAATGAAATAGAAATGACTTTGAAGTCTTGTTTAAGCTGTGCAATAATATTTTGTTTCTTGTTTCTAGAATTATGTACGCGGGCAAAGGATAGCGTAGAAAACTCGGATTTGGCTCACCAGCATAGTAAAGGAAACGGCTTTACTAGCTCAAACAAGAAGGAAGCCGTAGTATCCATTAGCGTAAAAGAATAAGTAAATAAAAGTTAATGACATTGTTGTTTTTAGTCCTCAAAAAGTCAACTTTGATTATAATTTAACAAGTATTGATTCAAAGAGGCGACAATGTTAAAGCGCAAACATGAGTAACACATTTAACAACTTATAGATACTTTCGTAAATTGCGCTATTAAGATATTCAA
This sequence comes from Amoeboradix gromovi, assembly GCA_018985225.1. NCBI lineage: Eukaryota > Fungi > Sanchytriomycota > Sanchytriomycetes > Sanchytriales > Sanchytriaceae > Amoeboradix > Amoeboradix gromovi. The sequence continues at coordinate 11,275 of JADGIF010000202.1, forward strand.
TTTTGAAGTTAAAAGATGCAAAAAACTACGAAATTAGAAATAAATTTGGGCAAATCACCGGTAATTAAAATGCTAGACTAAAGAACTCAACACAATTATTGAGGACAAGTTGAGCTAGGATGGCTATTTATTTATGCCCGAATCATTAGGACCGACTGAGTTATCTGAAAGAAATGTGACTTGGATCGTGATTTATAATACATTCCTGAGACCTTTATACAGATTGAAAAGGTGATTATTTTATTATTTGTATAAAAGTTTTCCAAATAAGTAGAATATCTATAAATAAAAAATTTCAAATTCAAATGATTTGAATCAATAAAAGGAATAATATCATGAAAGAAGATCGGTAATGGTTTCCATTAAAATTAAATTAGTGATGTGACTCAACAAATGACAATACATGCACTATAATATTTACAGAAGACAAGATTCGAATCTTTATCTCAAGAAGATAATCTTTTGTCACTTACAATACAACCTGAATACCAACAAGGTCTCTGTCTTCTAAAAATGAATGGAGAAAAAAAATCTGAACAACAAAACTTATAATTATTTCTCACCATATCATACAAACAGTAATTTCAAAGAAAATTCTTCCACATATGGTCGCAGAGTTGATACCAGCATAGCTATTCGCTGTTACATCTCCAGATTTAGCTCACATCCCAAAATTTGATGAGAATAGCAACATTTTTCGCAAATAGCATTATATTCATCATGCGTGACACGAGGGCCATTTAGACGATACTTGAAAGAGTTGTGTATTGTGAAATTTAAGCATCATCCTGGTCCGGTTTTTACTTGCCAATCCTAGAAATTCGCGAAAAAAAGACTCGAAAGGTGATTGACATCTCGGAGACACCTACAAGGTGTCATCTATTCCATACGGCAAAACTCATTAAGAGTCCAGATTTCCGAGAAAATCGAGAATTTTCCACAGAGAAACTAGCAGTGCTAGATTCTCCATTACAGTGATTGCTCACGCTTGCACTACCCTTAGGCGGGATTGAATAAGTATAGATATACTTAATGTATATGTTCCTTGCTGCCATATGGTCTCTATCTATTTCTAAATAAAACTTGGTACAAGCGTAGCTTTGTAAGTTGGTTTTCTTTAGAGTACCACACCTTGTACATGTCTGACTAGTGAATGCGTCAGTACATTCAACCATCGTCCTACCTCTTTGTTTACACTTGAACTTCAAGGGTTCCTGGAATAAATTGTGCAGATATTCCTTTTCCGGCATTGAAAGACATCTAATTGTTCCATATTTGGACCAGTTCCTCAGTGTTAATGAATTTATGTTGTACCTGCTAGTTATTTCTTTAGATTTGACAAATTTGGGATTACATCCATTAATTCCATATATCATTTCTGGAAAGGAGGAATATAGAGCATTTAAGCTATTGAAAAAGTCTTGAAATTATACAAAAATGCATACCAATTCGCGATAAATGATTTATTCAAGAAAACAATCGAACTGTCTAAAAATAAATAATTTCACATGCACTTTATATTTAAGCTACAAGTTAATTGCAAAGATAAACACCCAGAAGTCACCCATAAAAGCTAATATCTCTCAAAAATGTGTCTGCTCGAAATCCAAATCAATCCCACACAATATCAACTGGAACGCACCTACACCATAAAGTCCGTGTTTAAATTTTCACAAAGTGGCGAAGTATTCCGTACAATAAGACTATTGACAGCAGTCATTTATGACTTTTACCTCATCCAAACTTCAAAACACAGTATTGATGTTGTAATGGCAATACTGGTTCTTCAAGGAAATAAAGGCTTATAAAAAGCAAAGTTGAAGTCGTTGATCAATAAAGTGAGTGCGCAAGAGCAGGTACAAAGTTGTGGTACTAGACTAAAATACCATGTAGATTTACAAGTTTAAACGTAATTGTTCAAACTTTATGTTAAATTATAGTAAGCGAAGCTCAATATTAACTTGGGTGAAAGGCTCTAAAAACAGAATAGAATTAAAAAAGTACGTATTGTTATAAATTTGGATAACGTCACTTAATTCCCAAAGATGATACTATCAACTCAGGCAAAAATATGCTTAGACTCTATCTATACAACTTGTCTACACTTAGGAAATGAGAATTTAGAATTCGCTTAGATCTTGGCATTTAACGCATGCAAGATTGGGTTGTCCAAATCTTCCAATAGTTATGATACCTCAGCAAAGTCCCTAAAGCAGATAGACTTTGAAGATCAAAATTATTTCGATGACTCCGGTGAGATAGCAATCTTTGCTTTTGAAAAATGCTCCAGAATTTTTTGTTGAAAATAATTGTTTTTTCCAAGTAGAATGCATTTATTTAACATTTGGGTCAGCTATATATCATTTCTCATATGATGAAAAATTCTAAGGCGTTAACGAAATCACAGGCATGCTAGCAGCAGAATGAGAAGCCGCTGTACTTGAATTTATTTTATCAAAATTATTGGAATTATTTACACAATTATTTAGGAAACAGTTTAATCAAAGGTGTAACAGCAATGCTAGTATTCAGACTCAATAGCAGAAAATCAGGACCAATAATTTGAGTATGTAACAGGAATGAGGAGACTGAAAAGTCTAAAACTGTCCTGAGAATTAGAACTTAAGAGTAACAAGACAAAAAGCTAGAATGAAAGCGACTATATTTATTCAAATGATGATGGGACTTCCGACAATCGAACCACAGATTGTTGGTACTGCAAGCAGTGCAGACAACAATTTAAAAAGCGATGTACAGAAGTTGGTCGAGTTCATTAATAATGTAAGTGGTGAAGCTGCAAGGATGAACAGACAAACTGGTTATAGAGCTTACGAGGTACCTTCCAACCCAACTTCACACGACTTTAATCGTTTTCATGACTTGGCGGTAATTTACAAATTCACAAATCCTTCTGCCGCCTCAAGTAATATTGATGAGATCATCAAAACTGATTTGACCGCACTTAATGACATGAAAAATAAAGTGGCTAAATTCAATGAAATAGGGCTATTTTTACCAGCGGTATTTGATAATGAGCGTGCAAAAATAGAGTTCAATCCTGTAACTACGGATTACAGAGAATTGATAGAAAGCAAAGAGAAAGAAATAAGAAATATCCTAGAGCACCACGAGGGAAAAAGTATGGAAAGATATCCACATGAATACAGTAGATTAGAATCATTTATGAAAGAATATTACCGTGAGCCTGCACCTTTGACTCCCATGAGAAGGGTTGCAAAATTTTTCGAAAGTGTCTTTCCTGCACATCAAGCTGGTACATTTTCTCCATCTAGAAATACAGAACATTCTCCACCCCGTAGTAGAGGCTTAACCACACCTATAAGGACACGCAGTAGAATGGTAATTTCATCACCTACAAATAAACACCCATTTTAAAGCAGCTTTATGTTTATTTAAAAGATTTACACTCTCTTTTAGCTACTGTTCCACTTCATTTTCACCCTCATCGTCCTCGTCTAACATCTCTAATCCAAGTATGTTCTCATTCTCTTCTAGATCTAATATAGTAAATGTAGCAATCACAAATCCTAGATAAATCCATATACTGTAGTAATTCTGGAATGTAGCAATGTGAATATCGAAAATCTTATTTATCATTTGAAATCTCCACTTGGGACACACTCTGTAAAAAGTAAACTGGGGGTAAAAAA
>JADGIF010000203.1:0-14851 GCA_018985225.1 Amoeboradix gromovi
TTTATTAATGATTTCCTCCGTATGGAGCACCTCCTTTAAAAACGAGTTAGTCTAGTTTTTATATTTGGTGTCCCATACTTGATTTTGATTTGGTCTACTTTTTTCGTTTGAAAATACAATTTCACTTTTAAATGATGATATATCAATCAATAATAATTACATTGCTTCAAAAATAAGATTTTTGGACAGTTCAAGATTTGAAGATTCGGAAAACATTATTTTTGCGATTTTGACAAGATTTGAGTTGGTCTGAGAATCACATTGGGTGTCCCTTATGTATGGACCTTGAACCAAGAATTAATTATGGCATGTTGAATCCAAATAAATTGGATTATAAAATTTTATAAAAGTTAAAACCTTGATTGGTCAACACATGAAACACCTACTCTAGTTTTTACAGAGCAATAGTGATATTTTATTTAAAATCATTATTGTAGAGTCAATAGTTATCCTACAACTCTAAAATAAAGACCGAATGAAAGAGTAAGAGGATGTTTGTACAGAATATTTATTTTTAAAATTTCGATACAAATTGTCTAGTCTAGTTTTTACAGTGTCCCATTTATTATGACCAATCACAAGAATTATTAAATAAATAGTTTACAAGTTTGTTTACCATTGATCTCTTTCTGGGTATTAAAAGACATCCAATTCTTCCATGCTTGGACCAGTTCCTCAGTGTTGATGGATGTATGCTGTACCTGCTAGTTATTTCTTCAGATTTGACATATCCAGGATCACATCCATTGATTCCGTCTACCATTTGCGAAAAGGAAGAATATCGAGTGTTTAAGCTGTTGGAAAATCTAGAAAAGTTACGAAATTATATAAAAATACATACAGATTCGCAGCAAATGATTTATTCATGAAAGCAATCGGGCTGTCGCCCATTTAAATTATGCTAAATCTATTTCTGTATTACTGAACCATGTCTACAAACTGCATGTATAATTCATGTGAACAGATTGATTTTACCTTGCTTAATAATTCACTTTTGCTAATTAATTTAGAGTTAAAGTCTTTTGTGTGCTGCACAACAAGCATATAATCATCACGATTTAATTCTGATTGAGCTTGCTTGAATATTTGTAGCCCGTCTTTAACTACAGTCTTCTCATGCAGGCTGGATATAATAGTATCCTTAAATACTTTGAGCTTAGCTAGTTCCTCTTCCATTTCTTTGTACTTAGACAACTGATCTGACAGACGATTATTTTCTATTTCAGTCAAATTCAGTTTTTGCATTAACTCTAGCTTTTCCGCCTTTTCTGAATCTATGATTTTTTCAAGCTCATGAATTTTAGCGTCAAAATCGTGTTGAATAGCATTTAGCTGTGAAAATACAGCATCCATTCTAATGAAGGTGTTTCAAGTGGATTAACAAATGGCACGCGGTATGTGAAGAATACGCAGCAGGAATGAACTACAAAGACAGTATTTATCGAGTTACTGGATGAAAAAAGTACTAAAGCATGTGCAATGTAATTTTTTCAGACTACTGTGCCAACACGGGCATCGGCTTTAATTGACATCGCAATCATGGCAAATGTTATGAGTTCATATAGCATATTGGGTGATTTATTAATTTTCTATAGTAAAAACGACTTTGTGAGTGAGAATTGTTCTTGTTCTGGTAGTATCTTTCTCATTTTTTCTAAAAACTCATTCACACTCATATATTCGCTAATGCTTCTACGAGGTGCCACATTTAATGCATGGTCTTCGCTTATATCAAAATCCCATACGTCATCATGCCCTACGTTATATTATTAATACCACTTAGGTTTGTTATTGTAGCCCCAGGTGAAAAAGTTATTTTGACGCTGTGTTGCTCATTTCTCTCATAGACCTCTATACTAATTTGACTAAGATAGTTCAACTCGTCTATACTACTCCGCGGTACTTTCATTTTAAATCCGCTAAGATATATAAGATTAAACAGAGCATGCATGTGACTTTCCTTGGTTACGTATATGCGAGTGAATCCCCCACTTACTGGTAACAAATTTACCAAAGAAGATGTACTCGAACTCGGGCTTACATCTCTTGCATCTGTGTTATGTGGGTTCACCAGCTCAAATATGTCCCATACTAATTTATGTATTAAAGGCCCTGCTACTTGTTGGCCTATCAAAAACTTCTCTTCACTTGTTAAACCGTATTCACTAGGTGCTACAAAAGCAAACAATCTGCTTGATTCCCTATACAGCGTTCTCATTAATCTTTTTGATTCATTTTCGTCATTGTTTACACTCACATCGCTAGTTAAACTATCCATTCTATCATGTATTTCTACAGATCTTCTGTTGTTACTCATGATATCTGCCATTTTCATTTTAAAATAATCTTCGTATTGCTCTGGCAATATTGTAGACATTGGAGTTGGACTGTTAATAAAGCTTGTGTTGCTTGTAATAGGCGTACTAATGGCTGCAGTTGGTGTACCACAAGATGGACTAATGACTGAAGCATTGGACTGGTCACTAAATATTGCTTGAAAAAAGGTTCTGTTGTGTAGAGCATCATAAATTAAACTATCAAATAATTCGCTTATTTTACTGATATCCACGCTCTCTTTAAGTGGATCGAATTCCTTAAATATGCGTTCCCATCTCTCTTTAAAGAACAGCGGAGAATCACCAGGGCAACACCAATTCTTTTGAATAAGATTTACATTTAATAAGGTAAAATTCGTGCTCATATGGGCTCTCAACTTGAATAAAATACTTCTTAGTGTGTCTAAACAGCTGCTAGGTTTCTCCAACAAGCAAGCGGGAACTGGTGGCAACGCAGGTCCCTGTATTCTCTGCAGGAATATATTACGTTCATTTATTGTTAACGAGGGTATATCATTTATATAAGCTTGCAACGCTTTCTTTGATTTGTCCATTATATCTTTGCCACCAAAAGAATCATCCAGCATGTCTCTATCCACTGTTATATAATGATCTACGTTTTCTTTTAATAAAAAAGATTTTGCAAATATTTTGGCTGTTTGCAGCACTCTGTCTTCGGCCGCGCTATATATCTTCACATCCTCTAACAAAGTCTTGTTCATAACACTTATATCGTTCCTTAAAGACTGGCCCAGCTCCATAGAATGTGCTGCATTCGCATGAGTGAAGTTTCCACCCCATTTAACAACACACTGGACCTTGACAACTAAATTATCAACAACAGAATGTGCCTTTATCTGAACCTTGGTACCTTCCAGTTCTTTCTTTCTATTAACCACATCAATCATATGCTTCAGCTTTGTTATCTCATCCTGTATTTTGCTGGGATCATTACCATCCAAAGAAACACCGTTTTTGTGATGCTTGGGAGAAGTATTGATTAAAGAAGGGTTAATATCGTTGTTTATTGAAATGTTTAAACGCATTGCCTTTGCTTGCAATTCCAACAACGCTTGCTGGCACTTTTCAACCACCATCTCTAATCCAACTTTGTTTTTTATAATAACCTCTGTCTTAACAGTGCCCATTATTGCTATAATTAATGGATGCCTTAAACTAAACTTGCTCTTTAATTTTGGGGTCCTGTCTCCATGGCGGATACAGGTTATGAATCCTTTTAATTGCCATGGAGTCTCTTTTACAATGTGAGGTTGCCTTTTGGCAGCTTTTAAAAACAGAGTTTTTAAGAATGCAGCACACTTGTTGTAATAAGTGTCGCTACCCTTAACAAAACTCCATCCGTTAACGTCTATAACATAGCTATCCCCATCTACCCTTAAGATGTCAAAACCACAAATACGTTGACCAAATGTAGCACTAATCTTTCTCGCCATATCGCTCTCTTCATTACTGAGTTGGGTAACATAACGTAGCTCTTTACCATCAGGATTGCGCCTGACTATGCCATCGACAACAGGGCTCTTCCTAGTTTCTGCATGGCTCATATTCTTTCCGATTGTGTATACTTTGATGTCAACAGATGAGTTAGCATTTAAGAATTCTTCGTAAATATATGCGCGATCGGAACGAATCTCCCATAGATCAGCAACGTATTCACTCGATTTGTTACCAATTTTTCTAAATAGCTTTCTAGCACCACCACCTTGAGCTAAACTAAAATATATTATTAAATTATGATCCTCAGAATCAACAGGTTTTTCAGCAAATGGTTTTGTAAGACACCTTCCATTAATAGAGATAGTATCATAATCCAGTTGCTTAATTGCAACACCCATGGTACAGTGCTCTGAGTGATAATCTCTGAAATTGATTGAATCTAGATCCAAACCAGAATATTTTAAAACGCTAGATTTAACTTGGTCACTAACAACAGGGCCATCATCTCGATTGACAACTAGTCGTTTAGGCGTTTTAACATTCTGGTAATCTAAAATAGACAGTACCAGTCGACGGTCCCATAACACTTTTTGGAGCACTAGATCATTGACTGAAAAAGGTTTGACGAGCTCCATGTAATTGATTACTTTATCCAAAGGGAAACCGGTGCTGAAAAATGATATTAAAAAATCACAGGTTGGCCAATTTTGTATAGGTTCTTCTAAAATTAGTTGCTCTCCAAAAAGTACTACTTCAAATGTCTCTAGCAGTCTACGCAGTATATTATTCATTGGTTTTGATCTCGCTTTACTGTCCATCGCGCAAACACCAAGAATATATTTGGACATTGTGTTTCAGAATGGAGTTAAAATACCAAAAACTTTAGTCATGCTTTTAACTGTTGCTTGTGATTTTACATCTGAGACATCAAATATAAAAACTGGACTAACTTTCTGTAACAACTTGGAACATTATTTCAGCTTTATTAATTTATGGATTTAAGAGACGAGTGGACATTCAGCTAGTTGCGGAGTTGACGAGTATGAAAGGAGAATAAATAACTTTTTGTATCGAAATTTCAAAAATAGATATTCTGTAGAGCTATTCTCTTACTCTTTCATCCAATCTTTATTTCAAATAAAATATCACTAATACTCTGTAAAAACTAGAATAGATAAGAGTAATGATGTCAGTATAACATTACAAAATGACTCTAGAAAAGAGTACCGTCTAAGAAAATGCACCTTTTGCTTGGATGCTCAAAGATCTCATATATTTGAAAGAGATGTAGGGTCTTCTAGTTTTATTTTGAAGAGTGCATTGAAAGTAATGAGAGAAAATTGGTATAATAGAAGAAGATCTTTTATTAATGATAGTATTTCCTCCGTATGGAGCACCTTTAAAAACGAGAAAGTCTAGTTTTTATATTTGGTGTCCCATGTAACACGGATCGACAAGTTCCGGCAAAAGGCTGCTACAGCAAGATCAATAAACCTTGAGCAGAATGTAACCTAACACGTTTTCGCAGTACGTGTTTTTTACATCGTTTTTTATTTTCATTTCTTTTTGAAACCAAGTATGGATTTATCTCTGAACAATCCAAAAATTGACACGAATAAACTGTTCTTGCCTAGTTTTAATCATAAAATCGATCGCAAACTCTTTATGGATATTTATACTGATATTTATAATGCATGCACGAAGAATTCCCAACATGGCAAAATAGTCTATGATGCTCTCACTGTCTTTTTGAAAGCCAAGATGATTGAAACTCAGAAACAATGGCACCGTAATGGACCTACGCCAATCTTGATTCAGTATCTAGACTTTTTTCAAAATTACAAAATCTCTGCAAAGTTTTATCATCACACCATGGATTACTTAAATCGCCATTGGATTAAACGTGAACTAGACGAAGGCAAGAGCATTTCTGACATAAACACTACCTGTTTAATTATCTTTAAAGACTGTCTATTTGAATCTGTAAAATCTGATTTACTAAACGAAGTGAAGCTCCTGTTATTCCAATTTCGGCAGTCAAATATTCAACATGTATACTCCCAGCTAACCAGCACCACTGTTCCAATCAATGCTTCTTCTTCTATTATTCAATTGCAATCTCAGTTAAATGATCTCGTTTCCTCAATTCTATTATTCTGCCTTGATGATCAGAACTACTACCATGATCAGTTTATTGAACCGTTTAAATCATGGATGGTGCAGTATTCAGAGTACTACGATGGAATCCTATGTGACTACATTGAATCTTCATCGGTCAAACCTAATATAATCACACCTAATGAACAGTCGTGTACTGTTATTATTCAGTACATGACTCATGCTCAATCGATACTTAACTGGGAGTACCAACTGCTACTTAATTGTTTTAATCATTTGTTTATCGATACTCTAAAGTCTCAACTGCATGAATTGATCATCAATCGGTTCAAGCACCTAATCATCATGCACCTGCCAATATTCCTAGTCAAGTTAAACAGAAACGGACTTTCTCTCGGCTATCACCTGTTAAACATCGTTGATACCAAAGCTGAATTGTTTGAGTTGGTTTATACTCATGTGCATGATCACTTGCTGGAGCATCAGTGGTCTGATGATGCTCCCACCAGTGGTTCTAATAATGCTATAAACTCAGGTGTTGTTAACCACTACATGGCTATTTACACTCATTTCATCACTTTAATGGAGTGCTTCAACAACGACCCTGGGTGTATAGCTTCTTTGGATAGAGCATTCACTGACTGTCTGAACAATATTCCCAACATTCCTGAACTGTTAGCAAAGCAAGCAGATTTAATTCTGAAGTCAAAACACCAGGATGTTAAACAAGAACTACAGCATGTGCTTATACTGTTCAAGTACATCAACGACAAAGACATATTCCATAAAGTGTACTCGAAAGGATTGTGTAAAAGATTGTTGTTCAACACTTCTATAAATGAGCAAGAGCAATGGATGGTTAGCCAGTTGAAAGAATATTGTGGGTATGAATACACGAGTAAGTTGCAGCGACTATACTCAGATATTGAAGTGAGCAGAAATCTGTATTCTGAATTAATACCGTCATCAGTAGACATATTTAATGTCTCATTGAGCGTGATATCGACCGCAACATGGCCACTTGTGATTCCAAAAGAAACGATTCTACTGCCTGCTGAATTAGAAGCCTGCTGTAACAGAATTAATGAGGCGTATTCTAACAAGCATGTTGGTAGGAAACTGACATTTATGCAAACTCATGGTAAGTGCGAGATGCAGTACCATAGAGACAAGTCATATATATTGACATGCAGTGTATTCCAGAGTGCATTGCTGATGTTGTATAATAATCGAGAGTCCTATACGCTGCAGGAACTGATGACATTATTAGGATTACCTATGGATACTTTGATACAGCATATGGGAATACTGATGAGAGCAAAGATTACAAAAGGAATAGTAATAACAACAGATCAGTTGAGCGATGCTTTAGAAAAGTGCACACCAGAGACGGTTGTGAGTATAAACATGGAATTTAGCAGCAAGAAACTAAGAATAAACTTGTTTCAATTCTTAAAGCAGAGCGCGCAGGCAGAGGATGAGGTTATCAACATGGACCAAGATAGACAACTAGTTATACAAGCGTGTTTGGTAAGAATAATGAAGAGCCGAAAAAGCTTAAAGTACGTAGTAGTAATGAATGAAGTGATACAGCAGTTGAGCAACAAATTCAAACCAAAGATTGGGATGATAAAAAAATGCATAGATGTGCTAATTGAAAAAGAATACTTAAAGAGGGATGAAGCAGATACGAACACACTAGTTTATTTAGCATAGCTGCAAAGCACAATAAATCGTTTTAAGAGTAAATTCATGCTCGCAGTGAGATTATAAATTAAATTTTATTCGTCAAATACCTTAACTGGGTCTGCATGTTCTGGGTATTGCTCATAATATTTGATGTTATCGTCTCGTGGACCGCGGTGCTTGTCATATAGAGGTTGGCAATTAAAATTAAGTTGATAGTTGACCATTGGAGTAGTTTCATTTTCCATTTTCTTAAACGGACCATCTGGAGGATATTTATCGTAAAATATACCACTAGACTTGAGAGATAAATAATTAGAATATGTATATGCCACCTTTACTCGAGGAACCATTAAAACTCGAGGGTAACCTAATTTTATAAAATCTAGACAGAGAGTTTGGCACTCTGAGCTTGCACATTCCCCAGGATCTTTAAATAGAGCATTTCTGTTAGATCCACGTCTAAATATGTAGCCATTCAAAAATGGCTTCGCGGATAAGGAGACCATACCATTCCAAGCACAAGATACTTGTAATGGCAGCTGTTGTAGTCCCCTTCTTCGTGAGGGTACATCTCTATATATGTTATCCAGCTTGGCATACTTAAACTGCAGTCCATTTATATCCAACGCAACCCAAGAATCATAGAATATAAGATTATTGCCCATTCCTTTTACGTAGTCCATACCCCCAGATATACTTGCTTTGTTCAAAACTCTTTGGAACTCTAATTCCAGCAAGTCATTGGCACAGAAATATATGTCATTGATAAATAACACGCTGTCATACGACAAGTGATCTTCATAATGGCCCGCATAATGCTTGATTTTTGCAACCGATCTATACAATGGATTCATGGCCTTGTTCCTTATGTAGACTAGATAATCTATACGATGGTTTCTATCAGTATTGTTTAGAATGTTGTTTATTGGCGATGTCTCAATACGATGTTTTGATTCCAAGAAAGGCACATATTTGGAGAGAATACTGGTGGTATTGTCCAAACTTCCGCTCTCAAAAACACTTAAAAATACGTTTTTAGGTCCCACAAAACGAACAAATTCATTAATGCTCGTCATCAAATGAGGTAGGACATTTTCGTTGTTATGCAGGTTAACTGCTATATAATATTTTCTGTCCCTCAGTTTAATATATCTATCAGCTAAAATACTTTTACAAAAATCTTGACTCTCTAGTGGCTCTTGTGTAAAAGAAGACTTATTTGGCACCTGTTGAATTATTTGGTATTTTAGCAGAGTGGTTTTGGGTAAATTCATATACATAATACTACAGGCTATGAATAATATTGCTTGTAAGTTGATTCCTCCAATTTTGACCATTTTACTTCGATGCATTTAGGATTATCCGGCTTGGCGGTTTCAACATTGAACCGCATGTAATTTAAAGCCACTATAGCAAACTAATTGCTTTTGTCTCCTTTTAAAGGAGACTTGCCGATTTTTAGACAAGTAGTTTAAATCGGCAGTTTCTGAGATATATTTTGATAAACGGCCTAATTACTCCTTTTTAGGTGAAACGTTTACAATAATGCGCTCTGCTGTTCTACTAATTATTCTTTGCATGGTACTTCTTAATAAAAATGTTCAAATATCCCCAAAAGTATCAAAAAACTTAGCGAACGAATTCAAGGTAGTGAATATACTAAATTTGAAGACACTAGGAAACATAACAGTGAGTCACATGGAAGTCGTGTTTGAAAGCCAGGACGCATATAACCCTGCAGTATTGGAACTGCCTTTTGGAAGTAGATACCGGTTCTTAATGATTGGTAGAAAACCTTCAAATAAAATTAGGCGAGTAAACGACAAGGAATACAAGTACAGTGAGCCAGTTTATTGCTATGGTAATTTTGTAAAACACAGATTAGAGTGTGAGTCTAGCGAATCAAAAGTGTCAGTAGCCCCAGATTGGAATGCTATTGATAACAGAATGCGGATGGGCATTGGAGATGCAAGCTCCAAGTACGATTTCCAAGATCCCCGGTTGTGGTATGGTAAAATAAACAACAAGACTGAAATACTTGTTAGCTTTACTTGCGCTAGCAGCTGGAATCACCAGATTCGAACGACTTGCACAGGTTACGCTCATTCTGTGATTCCAGACTTGCATAGAATCATAACAAATGGTACAGCAGGTTTATCTAAAGAGCAAGAACTGATAAACATAAACTTAAAAGGCTCTAAAGATCAGTACATCAAGAATGTGAGTCCAATTAGTTATGATTCGCAATTGTTTATCTATAAGATGCGGCCGCTACAAATTATTAAACATGATTTTATTAATCGAATAGACGAGTTGTTTATTAATCTACCTACTCCGGCCTGCTTAGATATTCAGAACGATGACATAGATGTACACCTAGCTAGTAATGCTCTTCATATTGGACTTTGTGAGCATCCCTGTTTTCCGAAAATAGAGCAAACAAGGATTGTGTTCATGATTCACTTTAAATTGGTAAACATAGGGTTAAATTATCCTTTGTACAAAAGGGTGCTACTATTTATGGATCCTAAAACTTATAAAGTAGATAGGATATCACCGCTCATAGAGCTCGAAGGAATCTCAAAGTCGGAGTTGGTTTTTGATTTAAACATGAATTACTCGCCTGAATCAGGTAATTGGAGCACATCGAATGCAAATTACACGGGTATGGTATCTGGTTACCTTAATACGCCAATAATATTAACATTAGGAATTGACTTGCAGAGAAAGTCAAGACTAGCATACTTCACAGCGAAAGATATGTATACCCAGTCCATGAAATGCACAAAGGAAGTGGCCAATATTATAAAAAATAAAAAGTTTATCTAAAATGCAATTGAATAACTTTCTACTTATTCGATCTTTATAAACGTTATGTGTCAACGATTAAAGAATATCGCGTTGAATTTAAAGGTAGTTTATATAAAGTAGCTCAGCCATAAATGAGGCTTTAAATGGACTCTCTCAAGACACCTTTTAATAAAGTTTCAAAAGAACAAGAAAAGGGTGGAAAACCTTCCAATTCAGATGAGTTGCTGACAGTCCACAAAGCTACAGCAAGTGCGTCTCAGATAACTCTATTTAGTGGGCGTAGACGGTCACTTTCCCAACCAGACTTGGCTAAAATTGATGCTTCACAAAATTCTAGTATTGCAAAGATAAATTCAGAAAAAGGCTCTAAGATTAGCGTAAAAAGTAAGGCAGATACACCAAAAACATCCGTTGTCAGTCTCAAAACTGAGAAGCGAGCTGTTGTTGCGGAGATGGTAAAGGGATATGAGGTGACCCCGCGTATATCCACATTTAAGCTAACAGAAGTGCCGCCACAGATTCAAAGTGCGCCTCCTAATTCGTCGTATTCATCTATTATCAGTTTCGAAACTGATAAGATGCAAACAAATTACAGAAAAAAAGCAGCAATGAATAGACTAACTGTAGATATGTCAAGTAATGCGAGCTTTAACAGCTCATCTCTCCTAAGGAATCCTGAATACAGAAGGACTATTGCTGTAATGGATGCAAATTTAAACATTAAAAAGTTCTCATCAGCGTCGTCCACTCCACCTCCAGCAATATCATTGCCGGTTCCAAACAATACTAGCCAAACTATAGCAAATCCTAGAGCAGTCTCTCGAGCTACCACAATGCCAGAAAAGAAATTATCGACCTTAACCAGCGTCAAATTTGGCTCTTTTGAAGAACCGAGTTTCGTTTCTGTAGACATTTTAGAAGACGTGAAAACTAAAGAATCTCCTGTTAACACACCTCCGTTTAAGGTGTTTAGAGCTAATATTCCTTCCTTTTTGAAGGCTTTGTTATTTATTGCTGTGGTAGCATCGACTGCATTTCTAAGTCTCCTTAGTCTCTACAGCTTACCTCAATATGCATTTATTCCAACACTACTGTATCTTTTGACTAACTTAGGCTTATTTTCGCGATCGTCTCGAACGTTCTGTTCTTCTCACTTGATATTCCAAACTCTTCAATACTGATTAAAGAATTATATTCTTCTTATCCACTGCTAATATCTGCTCTAGTTGGTCTATTTTTTGCCCAGATAGTGAGTGGTATCGTTTCCTCAATCAACCTTATTAGCTCTTGGGTGCCATTTATTCTATTTTTGTCTGCTGGTTGCTCTGCTATACTGATAACTTTAGAGATTTTTGCTTTAAATATGTCTTTTGCGATGGTAAAGTCTCTTAGAACGACATATACTGATCAATTGGATGGAATTTTAAAGTTATGCATTGCTATTCGGAAAAAGCATTCCGGAGTTAAGCTAGATGTATATGATACATTCTTTTCAAGGATATTGTTCTCTGAACTAAGTCTAGGAAATGATAGAATAACAAGGAAACTTGTTTCGCCATATACTGTAAATGAGAGCGTTTTTAAAAGCTTAAATTTGTATGATAACGCTGATATAACAGAGATAGAGCTAACAGAATGCATCGAGCACATAATACAAAAATCGCAATACGAAATAGAAGAAAAAAGAAGTGTTTATTTTTGCTGTAAAAAAACTCACAAAGTTTTTCTTCAATTCGGATTGTTCTGCTCATTTATTGTTATGGCAGTAGGAATACTCGGAGTTCCTTTTGGCCTGCCCTTCTTTTTCTTTGGCCTAGTTGCGTCACCAATACTAATTAGACCAGTTTTGACAGCAATTGAATATGGAAAAATTATTTCAACAAGAAATTGGCACATTGGAGATTTGATACAGTTGGACGAGCCAGCTAGGCTGACGGGATTTGAGTTTAACCAGCTGCACTTAAAAACTTATAACCAAAAGGTTATTGTGAAAAAATATCCATTACAAGAGATTTGTATTATTGACCATATAAGTAAAAAGTACAATATACAAGGAACATTTAACAAAGATGAGCAGTACCTAATATTTAAAGGACTGACTAAGAAGACACACAGATTTGTAAAAGCGATTAATATCGAGCTTATATCAAAGAACAAAACTACGATAATACTAGATTTTAAAAGAAATCCAAGAAACTGTTTAGCAGCCATAGAAGAAGTACTGAAAAAGTACGAACTACCATTTGAACATGTTGAACTGGAATTATAAAATAAATATCACTTTTACCTTTACGAAATGATATCGTGAAATGACATGATACCGATGACAAGGCTGATCATTGCCAGATCTAATCATGAGATGGGGTAAAACCTGAACGTCACCTTAAAACGAGCTACCCATAAAGTAAATAAATAACCATTCTTTCCCCCTGAATTTTATATTGCTGGCCGATATAATGAATATCAAATACTTGCTGAACCCAGAAAATGACGACAAAGCCAGCTACTCCTGTACGCCCAAGCTGAAGATTGATTTATTTACTTATATTTGTGAGTCTGGATATTGTCCAATATGCAAAACAGCTTTTGTGAGCAAAGGTAGTGCATCTAGACACTACTTTTGTGTTCACTCTGCAGCCTTGAAGTGCCCATTCTGTCCCCGTAAAATTAAGTACTTGGGTAGAATGGATTTGTTAAAGCAGCACCTGATACGTTGCCAACAAGGTAAGTTTATCACCCACAGCGAGTTAAAACGAATATACTTGTTTGCTTTGAATCAGATGAATATCAAGATACCATCATGCAGATCCGTAAGGTAAAAAATAAACATTATAATACAATCTTCATGAGAGTTTCTGAAATGCACATCACTTCCTATTCTGCGTGTAGTTCATAGATTACTAGTTCAAGCATCGTCAGAAATTGTATTAGAAATTCACGAAAAGTCGTGTTATTTTCCAAAAATCTGTAAGACGATGATTTAGCACAATCATCATTAGTTCATATTGCTAACAGTAAAAGCTTTATTTCCATGTACCAATTTCACACTGAGGACTCTTGGTCTCTAAATGTCCTTCATTCTAAATTCCACTGGAAGCACTTTCACCAAACTTTACATGAAACAATAATCGTGACAGCTCGATTGTTTTCTTGAATAAATCATTTTATCGCGAATTTGTATGCATTTTTATATAATTTCAAGATTTTTCCAGATTTTTCTAATAGCTTAAATGTTCATATTCTTCCTATTCGCAAAATAGTAAATGGAATAAATAGATGTAATACTGAATATGCCAAATCTAAAGAAATAACTAACAGGTGCAGCATTCATTCATCAACACTGAGGAAATGGTCCAAGCATGGAAGAATTATATGTCTTTCAATGCCTATAATGAGATGAACAATAAAAATAAACTTGAAAACCGTTTATTTAATAATTCTTGTGATTAGTCTTACCGAATATGCGACAAAAGAGATCATATGGCAGCAAGGAACATATACATCAAGTATCTGCATCCTTATTCAATCCCGCCTCAGGGTAGTGAAAGCGTGAGCAATCACTGTAACGAATTTACTAGCACCGCTAGTTTCTCTGTGGAAATTCTCGATTTTCTCGGAAATAAGGACTTTTAACGAGGAGAATCGACACTTGGGATACCAAATATAAAAATTAGACCAAGTCATGTTTTAAAGGAGGTGCTCCGCAAGGAGGAAATACTGTTATTAATAAAAGTCCTTTCAAACCAATTTTCTTTTATTAATGTCATTCCCCTCTTTAAAATAAAACAAGATGACCCGCTATCTCTTTCAAATAAGGTCTTTGAGTGACTAAGCAAAAGGTGCATTTTTAGACGATACTCTTTATCTGTTCCATTTTCTTTTTCTTCTTACCACCCTTCGTATAACTTATTTTTGTTTTCTATTCTTATTAATCATTTTTTCTAAGATTTGGATGGAAGAAAAGCTTTTATGCTAAAATAATTTACTTGAACCAGTCAGATTAATTTAATTTACTTTACTATCGGTTGATCCACACTTGATAAAATGCTTCAAACTATTTCAGAAAGTTAGTCTAGTTTTGATATTTGATGTCCCAGATGTTTAAAACTTCTAATTTGCTAGAAATACAGTAATTTCAAAGAGAAGTTGACAACGTTAGTCGCTCCGTTGAGGATACTTACTCTCCCACTATCCTGATTTAGAATTAAGCAGGGTTACTTGTATTTCAAGTATGCTCCTCATTGTATTCGGCATTGTGTAGCTCATGTGCATTTTGACGCCTACTTTAAATGTGAAGAATTCGAAAATCATGAAGATTTCAAACCCCACACTTCTCAAGTGTAGGCAACTTGGGGAAATACCATTTGAGCATGTTCTTGCCTACATTATTTTGAAGTACCTGGATTAATATCTCTATGGTCTTGGTGACCGCATTGCTG
>JADGIF010000204.1:0-14836 GCA_018985225.1 Amoeboradix gromovi
TAGTGATATTTTATTTGAAATAAAGATTGGATGAAAGAGTAAGAGAATAGCTGTACAGAATATTTATTCTCCTTTTACACTCGTCAACTCCGCAGCTAGCTGAATGTCCACTCGCCTCTTGAATCCATAAAATTAATAAAGCTAAAATAATGTTCCAAGTTGTTACAGAAAGTTAGTCCAGTTTTTATATTTGATGTCCCAATTGGAAGTACTTGAAATAATAAAGGCATTACGCCTTTCATAGCATCATAAAAGCCTTCGGATTAATGCTTTCTGCCGAGATTGAGAGTCGTAATGTCTCGCTTTACTAGAATCGTCGTTGTAACAAGGCTTGGTTGTTCAATTGAAATCTTGTCCAATTCATCAGCGCGACCTTATTGGTTAACACTGAGTGTTATTGATTTTATTGATATATTCAATACCCTCGCTGTCGGTGCACAACTGGTTGTACAACTGTTTGCACAATGGCAATCATTTGATCTAATTGTTTAAAATGATATGTCGCTCCTGGCAAAATCTGATGAAAGCAAATAAAATTAAAGCATTTGTTGAATGTTTATTGGATATTTGTCCATAATTCATGGAAAAAATCCAAATGTACATAAAACCGGAATATTCAAGTTTCCTCTATAATTAATGTGACTTCTATTCAAGCCATTAGTTCAGGTGTTAATCAAGCTTACAGATGTGTCTTTGCTTATATCCATCATATCATTTAACCATTCGTATTTATAACAGCATTTCCTGGAAAAAATCTTTTGAGCACTTGTTAAATATCGTTCCGATACGCAATTTGATTACCATTTGACGGCGGGAGCATATTTATAGGAAATTTTCAAGAAAATTTAAACGTTATTAATGAATTTGATACTTTTAAAACATCATTGCTGTGAAGAGTATCAGTCCTTATGAGCGTCGGAACTCTATCATTTTTAGGTCTTATATCAAAACCACTACCTGAAGTAACCAAACAATTCTATCATGTTTATGGTAAATTACCAATTTAAGAGGTGTCCCTTCATGACACGATATTGATTGTATATCAGCACTACTGTTTAATAGTATTAAAAATCTCAATAAAGTCATTGAATCATGTTATGTGTAATGGTGCGAAGAACGAAGAATCTAAAACATGTACATTTGTAACACCAACTAGTGAACTTCAACGTTGACATCATTTATTAAATCTTTGAGCTTGGTTTGCTACACCGTTTTTTAATGTTCTTAATACTGATTCAAGTTCTTTGAATAATGTTGTTTCGGCCTTAAGGTGATCTCGTGTTTTCTTGAGTCTTTCTATATCGTCTACCTTGCTTACTATGATGCTGTCCCCACCAATTCGTGCAAAGTCAGAATTTAATTTTGCAATTTGCGCTCTTAAACTTGCAATTTTCCTAGATTCAGGGGTTTCATTGTTTTGACCTTGTCTTGAAGGTCCTAATGGAAGATTTCTTTTCCAAACTAGAGCAGGCAATGCGTAGGCTAGTATTAAATAAAATGTGATTTTCATTTGAAGCTTTTCTGTCTTGATATTAAATTCTGTTTTACAGGAATGCTAGGCGTGTTTGATTCGAAAACATTTTCTCTCTCAGGAATTTCAAGACTTTTTGACTGAGCCAGTTGAACACAATCTACATAATCCATACATCTTTCAAAACAGAGTTCACAAAGATAGACCTACACAGACAGAAAGTTGCATTTTGTATCGAATATATTCTCGGAGTTTTGTTGCCGATCAGATCTTCCGTTGAAAAACAGCTTTGGAATGACTTAAAAATTGCAAAATGCATTCACATTTAAAACCGTAATACATTGCAGTAACTAGATACCATCGAGTTTAGCGAGTAAAGTAGAAAATAAAAGGACTGTCTCAATATTACTTCAAAGAGCGCTTGAGTACCACATAAAACAAAAGGAAAGACATTGGTGAATATGGCGAGCATTTCCTCAGCAAAGTCTTAAAGGTGTGGTACTTAGAAGAAAACAATCAGCAGACTGCAATTGCACGATCTTCAATTTGAAAGTAGCTAGACACCACATGGCAACAGGGAACACATACTTGAATTATGTTCATGCTTTTCAATTACGCCTCAGAATAGTGGAAGCTTGGGTAACCACCTGAAAGGAGTGACTGGCGCTATTACTTCCTGTGGAAATTCTTGATTTTATAGTTAACCAGGACTTTTAGCTAGGAGATTTATTAATAGCTGATATGTTAGCCCGACATGGTATCATCTTGATCATCTTCAGCGGGGTGAATATACAAAACCTCTTCAATTATCTTTCGGTCCAAATGCTTCCTACGAATAAAAGTACCATTTGCATAATCCAAAAAGTTTGATCTATTCAACGGCTTGTCCGATATTTGATCTAACTCATATAGACTTAAAATATCATCGCAATCCAGGTCAAATATGTTAAACCAATAATTCTGAGCTGTCGGATGGTTGAAATCGAATGAAAAGACGAACCAGCAGTATTCTTCAAAGGGTAAAGATGGCTCATGACTATTCAGGAATGCAGCACCGTTAAACACTCTATTCTTGGTGGCCTCGTTTATTCCCAAGTCATAGTGATATGGCACATTCCATGGCACATTAAATACCTTGAAATCACTAAATAGGTCATGAAATATCAAAAATCCGTACCAATTTGGATTGTTTAAGAATTCGTCTTTGTTCGAGACCAAATCGACTTGGTCCAGTACTTTATTCAAATCGCGCTGTTTTACTGTCTGCTTAAAATTATTCAACTCAAAGAATGTCTTTTGGCAGCAATAAGAAACATAGTATTCTCTGCAATCCCCAAAAATTGGAAATATAAAATGCTCATAGTGATCATAGATACTGCCAAATAATAAGCAAAGAATTCTTAAAGACACTCTATTATTCGATTCCATGTAAAAGTCTGACTTGTTAATATGCATCCATATCATGGTGAAAATAAATTCTTTAAAATTCCAACAAGTCTCATCGTCATTACTGGTATAAAAAGAATCCTCATCAGCAACTTCCACCATTTGCAATTGAGACGCTCTACTCGTAGAATAGTCCAAATTACATGGAATCAAGCAGCTTTCCCACTCTAGGCCAAACAGTTCATCTAGTGGATTAGAAGTTATGTTTAACTGTCTGAGAATAAGACACACAATTAAATTAGTAAATATACTCTGATCAAACAGATGAAGGAGTTTTGATATTTCTGCGGTGCTCAAGACATTGCCATTTGCATGAAATATTCGTTGCACTTTCTGCATTGACTCATTAAAATAATCTGGAATGTTATACTTTTGGGATATGCTCATTGGCTCTGCTATTATTTCGTCAATGGTATCTGAGTGGAATTCGTATTTGGAATCATGCTTGCTCATTTTTGATATATTCAAATGGCCTGTTGGAATTTCTCTATTGATGTGATTCTCGTCGTCTATCTCGTCTATTAGAATCTTGCTACCCATGATATTTATAACGAATTTAGTTTTTAGTAAATTCAAAAGCGAATCCATGTTAATCGATACGTCGAGTGATTCCGACCAATTAACATAGCCAAATTCTAGGCTAGCGTAATTTATAATTTACGCTGCTGCAGTCATCGATTTTAACTGTGTAACCATTTAATATCATTGCTTGAACTCTATCATTTGAGCATTCTCTCTTTCTAGAATTTTGTAACAAAATAAAAATTTGATGTGCTTTTTCTTCATCAATGGCAGATGACTGCGAATCAATATAGCCAGAAGATGTCGGAATTAAAAACATTACTAATGGATGCGGAGCATGTTCTTGTATGGGCCTGTCTAATCGCCTCTCAGTGCCAGGAAACAACCTCTTATAATACTTAGAGATATAAGTGAGACGTTAAATATTTCCACATCTTTCCGAAAGAGTTAGGACTGTATGCAAGAGTGTTATCCCAAAAATCAGGAAGACAATTGTTTTGATAAAAGTTTGCTCCCAAACATGATATACAATGATGGAAAAAGTGAAATAAGGGAAATTTTATTTACTATGCTTTGAGCGGGTGAAATTGTTATTTCTTGTTCCTCAACATTGGATGAAAGGAGAATAAATAGCAACAATCAATGGTCTCCTAAGTTGAATGATAAAATATGGCATCTCCATACTTGAAAAGTGAAAATTTAAACCCAACTAGCAGCATCACGAACAAATTTCTCACAGTAATAAATTATGAAGAATCCATGGTAGTTGACAAGCATAAGGCCAACAGAGTCCGATACAAAGCAAAATTAAGGTTCTACAATACTCTGTGCTCATAAAACTAATTTCTGCGGCGGAACTCAAAGAAGCTACGCAATCATATTCACTAGGCAGAAATTCAACATAGATTCGATGCCTTGATGTAAGTTATTTCATTTCAATGTTTTCGACACTCTCTTCGTGCATCGAATGAATGAAATCTACTCCACAATCCAGAATCAGCTTTATCGAAGTGCTATTTATATTTATTACATCAAAGGTTTTGCTCATTTTTGAATATTTGATATACATGTCATTGATTGCTTTCACCGCACTATAATCCAAGCAATTACATTCTTTCATATCCAAAATGACATTATCCGGATCTCTAAAAACATCGAACTTGTCATTGAACAAATGCACAGATCCGAAATAAAGTGGCCCTTGACAGATGTAAACTTTGTCTTGTTTATTGTTTACAGTTATTTTTAATAACTTACTGGATCCCCAACTGTTACAGAGTGCTGCCAAGACTACGCCTGCAAACACCGCTGTGGCCAAGTTGTACATAACAGCCAATACGGTGACTAATACAATAACCATTGAATCCTGCACTGGTATTTTGAACAGCAAGAAGAATGATCTCCAATAAAATGTTTTAAACACAATTACCCACAATACACCTGATAAGCAAGCTACAGGGGCCAGCTTAATTACAAAGGGCAAGCCAGTTATAAATATTAGTACACTGAATCCCACAGATATTCCGCTTAATCTGTTCTTGCCTCCATTATAAACGTTAGCCATTGCTTGAGCAATCATAGCACCTCCCCCTTGAGTCTTAAATAAGCCACATACCAAATTTGCCAAGCCCTGCGCAAATGATTCTTGAATAGCCATCTGTGACGTGGTTGTAATTTGCAATTTTTCACTTACGGTAACCAGTGTCATTATTGATTCACAAAGTCCAATTAACGCCAACATCGCTGCATACAGCAATGCTACATTCCATCTAATGTTAGATATGTTAGGTAAGCCGGGCACAGGGAAATTTCCAGTAATGTTGGAAATATCACCAACAGTTCTAACTGCTTGATGTATTAGAGTTCTGTTTATCAAATGCTCCCACATGGTAGTAAAGCACAGTGCTACAAGAGTGTTCGGTAGTATTTTGCCTATTCTGGGCACCATAGGAAACAGCACCATGATTATCACCGTTTGAAAAACGCAAAGTATAGTCAACCACAGCTCTAGAGAGTTTGTATCCATATAATACAATTTATTTTGAATAGAGCATTCTGTAAATGTACCGGAATCACATGTTTTGAATATTGTTAGTTGAGTAATAAATATTAAAATGCTAAGGCCATTTAAAAATCCAATCATTGCAGTCTCTGGTATTAGCTTGATAAATTTTGCCAACTTGAATAAGCCAACTAGCATTTGAAGTATACCTACGAATATGATCGTTAACCACACATATTCACGTCGTTCTTTAACAGGCAAATCGCCAAGCGGACCCAAGTTGTCCATTAGTTCTTTAGTCACAACTGCCAGTGCACCTGCTGCACCATTAGCCATTCCACCAACACTAGTGAATAGGCTAGCTATAACTGCCATAAAAACTGTAGCAAACAAACCATCTTCAGGTTCTAGATGAGCAGCATAACTGAATGCTACAACTTCAGGAACCATTAGTGTGCTGACGCATAAACCAGAAAGAACTTCCTTTATAAGCACATCGTTGTTGTTGTAATAATACTGAATGCTATGTAATGAAAAGTGAAATATTTTTATTGGCCACTTGGTGATAACAGTTAAACTTTCTATCTCATTAATCAGCGATGACCTAATAGAGAGATAGCAGGTGTTGATATCTTTAAGCAAATTGTTAAAATCATTAAAAACTGATGATTTCATCAAGTATTATGATTTGTAAATGTTTTAAGGGTTTGTGACAAACGCCCACATTAAATACGAATAAATTCGACATCTCTCAAGTGTAGGCAACTTGGTAATTCCTAACTATATAGATAATAGGGTGCCTGGATTAAAATCTCTATGATCTTGGTAACCACAAGATGAACATCTAAACCAACCACCTATGAAAATTTTGATTCCTAGTGCAGTTTTTAGGTTATCCTCCTACTTAAAAATGAGGACATTTTTTCAGAATGGGTCTCATATATCAAATGCATTCAGTTAATTCAGCATCCTGCGTGTGCAGGAAACAATATGAAGTGACTTATTGTTCGATATTCATCGTATTTTTCCTTTCTTCAAGTATGTATTAAGTGGGACACCAAATATAAAAACTAGACCAAGTCTTTTTTAAAGCAAGTGCTCCGTAAGGAGAAAGTATTATTAATAAAAGCCCTTCTTCTTTCAAACCAATTTTCTTTCATTAATGTCATTCCCCTCTTTAAAATGTAACAAGATGTCCATTTCTTTATCTTCTTACCACCTTTCGTATAACTTATTTGTTGTTTTCTCTTCTTCTTATTAATCATTGTTTCTAAGACTCTGATGGATGAAAAACTATTATACTAGAATAATTTACTTGAACAGATTAATTTAATTTACTATCGGTTAATACACACTTGAAGTAATGGTTCAGATTATTTCAGAAATTTAGTCTAGTTTTTATATTTGATGTCCCACTCGTTTATTAGCTATTTCTTTAGAACTTAATGAATTTCAATAGATGAATACAAAGAATATCCAATTTTCATGCCACTGGGCGAATCCGCTGAAAGAATTATTGTGCAATATAAGTGACGCAGTCTATATGAATGTCTTATTTAACCTAAACCAATGACTGATTTCATGATCACGATCTGATGTAATATTAAATGATCAGGAGTTGCTTCAATAACTCCTAGATTAAAATCAAAATGATTGCGCTTGCATCTATTTTCGGGTTCCTTCTGCACGATGAGGTTGACAGCTTATTTTTACCCTTGCACAATTTCGTAACATCATTTAAACCTGGTGACGACCTTACAAGTTCGGCTTTCGCTGAAGTGCACAAAAATACGCATCCTCTTCTAGATTGTAATTGGAAAAATTCCATCAAACCTAAAGATCATGCGAGAAATATGAACTGCAGGATGTTGGTAAATTCTATCAAAGATCCTTCACTGGTAGGAAATTTTTTAGATTCTAAGTTAGGTTGCCGCACTACCTTGTCTTATTTTATAGATAATGAATCGAATTACAGTTTCAAGTATCTTGCGGCACTGTGGCCTTATATGCTGAAATTTGATATCGGATTTGGATTTGAGTACAAATTTAATCGATTCATTGAAAAGCAACAAGATGCAATCGATTATATCAAGACTGGTGTTAGTGCGGAAACACCTGACTTTAGAATATATGTTTCTTATGTGGTGTTCTGTAAGACGAAAGTGGAGCAAAGAACAAGAAAATTATTTGAAACTGTTAACAATCCTGACCAGTGGCTCTATTTCATATCAGTGACACAATTGTCTGATAGTTTCTCACTTAAACAAGAATTAAGAGAGATTTTGACTTTGGATTTTATTAAGCGAAGTACAACCGCAATAAACCTTACTTGGTCATTTTCCATGAACATGGATGATTTTCTACAATACGATAACTGGTACCTTGTTTTGAAAGAAGTTTTTAGTCTGGAAAAAGATACCAAAGCTTTATCCTTTCTCTGTTTACGCTTCGCAAGAACAAACGACTTTGGTATATTTCAGGATTTATACGAGGATATACCTTATACTGATGAGCCAGCACTTGCAGCACTGTATAAGCTACATGGCATCGATCACGAGCAAGTAACCAATCTTGCGTTACAAAAACTGTCTAGCAAGACTACTTCAATTAAGCTTCGTAATATGTATTTAATAGTGTTATACATTATGATTGAAAATTTTACGCCGCAGAATCCAACTCTATACAGAAGTATTGAAAGTACTATGTATTTGGACCAGATACAGAAATACCCCCAACATAATTATGTGCTATATAAAGAACTCGTTTCTAACTCGGGCACGTCTTGATTAATCAGTATTTGTTTGCCGCCTACGTTAAATGTGAAGAAACAAATCAGAGTTCACATTTCTCAAGTGTAGACAGCTTGGGTAGCTATCTCTCAGACACATTTTTGCCTGGATTGATACCTCAATGGTATTTGTGACCGCAATTGTAGCATTTGAGCCTTCTCGAATGTACGCTTTCTCTCGATTAATGATTATATTTAAAACACACAATGGTCGAATACGCCCTGTTTATAATAAATAGTTTCTGGTTCTGTAACTTGCATTTAGGGGATAGTCTTTGCTTAAAGGTATAGCGTCTAAGAGGCTACATCTCTCTGTTTTCATGTCTAGTAAGATTTTTAATTATTTATCGTGTTGCCATTTCTGGCAATAAGATCACTGGGTGCTTGCACAGAGAGTTTATCGTTTCATAATTCATTGTGGTAGCGAAATCTTCTATTTTTTGGTACCATCACGTTTTCTTTTTTGAAGTGTTACCGCGTTTCCTGACGTTCACAAACTCTGTATTGTACTGAAACCAGAGCAAAAACATTTGGCATTAAGGCTAAATTCTACAAGATGCATGAGACCTGATATGACATTTTGGCCTCATCGATATTCAAACAGTCTGCTCATATATCAATAAATACTTTTTCTTAAATGCTATTACAATATGGCACGAATCTTAATGCTCCTATTCTTTATGAGCGACCCAAAATAGTACAACTTGTAATAATTTGTTGTAGCATCTGCAAGAAACCTAGATGGAAGGGTATGAATTTAGATGCTGCGATTCATTTGGCATACCTATTATATACATCAATAAAGAACTCTATTGAGTGTAGTTATGCCAGTTTCTTGTTGCATCTCTCATGATAAAGTTTAGCAACTCCGAAATTTGGAAATTTCTACCTTCTATAAAATAAGCGCTCCCAAGACATTTCTATTTTGTTCAAATACGAGCAAGTCGATCGAAATCAGAAATTGAAATGAGATGAAATCAGCATCAAGTAGGGACATTACTTGTGAAAACTTGTATAATTAATTTCATCATTTACTGATTTCAAGAAACAATTTTGACCATTGTGGATATGTTAAGGTTTTTAGCGTCTCATGACGCCATTTCTTGAAAAAACAGACATCATCGTCACCGTTGATATTTGGCATTTCCATTTCTATTAATTTAGCACACTCCAATGCCAAATACAGCTGCAAATATGGTTGTGATCTGAACAGATGCATTTATTTGTTACTAAACCAGTTTTAAATTAGTGACCTAAACGCCATTCTTAGAATCAACCACTTGCTTTACTGGCAATTCTTTTAAATAATAGACAACATGCCTGTGGGATATTCTTCTCATCAAGAATGTGATCTGAATCCTCTGGTGCCACGCTTATTCCGTTAAGCATTGTTTGTAATGATATGGGTGGATTAGCCCACGCAATTGAATCTGATCTTTTTAAATATACTTTATATAATCAAAATCACCGGCGTTTTCATTAGATTTCTCGTGCTTGTTTAGATTTCCAATATCAAATACAATAGGTAGCATATTACCATAAATCCTGATCATGGCCCTGTTAACATCGATGGCTCCTAAAAGTTTTTCTTTTTATCTTTTGCTTTTGTTTTCCCATTATCTCACCATTGACAGCTTCAAACAAAAATAACTGTGGTAAGTGGTCCATGAATTTCTTTTTAAAATATTCAAGTCTTTGGATTCATTTACTGAGGTCATCATCCCTGTCCAAGTGTTGATTTTTGCGCTTGTGTTCTGCAAACTTTTCTGCCGTAAACCCAAATGTGAATTTCTTAAATAAATCATAGTTCTCTTCAATTTTATTGGCGTATTTTATAAAACATTTATGGAAGATGGTTCAAATGTAATGCGTGTGGTCACGAAGATCATAGAGATATTAATCCAGGTATTGTTTTATTAATGTAGGGAAAAATATGCTTAAATGGCACTTACCCAAGTTGTCTACACTGAAGGAGTGTGGGATCTCGAAGTAATTTGAGAGCTTCGCATTTAACGTAGGCGTTAACACTGATACATATTTGAAGAATGTTTCAGGATCTTTGAAAGAAGCATTATCAAATAAAATTATGAAAATAAACTAGAAAGATCGATACTATTCACCTGGCTATGTTTTCTAACTCTTTAACCGGAAAAGTAGGAGGTGTCGCCTTACATGTTGAAGATGCTTATGAGACAACATTGCAAAACATGGAGAAATGATTATATGATTAGTAAAATGCATTGCTAAAACTCTGTTTATTACAGTAAAGAACACTTCTACTTGAAACAGAATTTGTTGAATTGCCTTCAGCTTATGGACTGGCTCCCCATCCAGGTTGTTCCACTGGTTCATTTTCTCCAGTGCTGAGATTGCTCTTGGATTTTTGGATGTTTGAGTTGCTGGATATATCGTTTTTCACTAAAATGTTTGGTGAAGACTCCTTTTTTTGTATCTTGTAAGAGGTATCGAACTTTATACCGTGAAACACTTTAGCTGCCAGGGCTGATTTGCGCTTCTTTTTTTTGGGAAATGACTGGGGAAATTCACGCGGAGGTTTTTCAGCAGCATGTTTATCAGCTATAGGTCTCCGTTGCGATATTAACTGTATATCATTTTTAATCACGTCTTGATACTTGCGCTTGATTTTATTGATCGTTGTTTGTGCAGGTGGGACTAGTAGACTAGGACTGGTATCAACTTGAGATCTATCAGGACTGGCACCCCAATTAGATGGTTCGTTAGATGCCTGGATAGATAGCTTGTTATCATAATTAAGCAGAGGACTAGCACCCCATTCTGAGTAATTTTGTTTAGCAACAGTTGGAGACGTGACTACAGTTGGTAAATTGACATTAACATCAGGACTGGGTCCCCACATAGATGCTGATTCAGATGGTTGGATTCTCTTATCAGCGCTTTTATCATTAACATCAGGACTGGGTCCCCACATAGATTCTGATTTAGATGGTTGGGTTCTCTTCTCAGCGCTTTTATCATTAACATCAGGACTGGGTCCCCAGCCGACGTCTATAGAATCTGGAGTGGCACCTTCAATTTCTGGTGACTGGCCCCATTGAAAGATGGGCTTGCTATTGACCTCGGGTGAAGCAACCGGTTCCTCTTGATGTTCTCTTAATATTGCTTCTTCCCCTGACTCAGTGTGTTCCGGAGCTGTAAATCTAGGAGTCTCTTTATACGCAGTAATGACAATAACAGGTTGCGTATGAAACGGGCAGGGACCCAAATTTAGTTCCCTGTGCACTTCTTTGGAGTCAGGAAAGAGATATGAGTTCCAAATATTAGCATAACGGTTGGTAATTACACCAGCCTGGTTAACTCCATCTCTAGACAGAATACTGCGTAGCACCTTTTTATCGTAGAAATCTACTTCATACATCCATGGTTTATTGCCCACTGCATCCTCTTCTAAATAAATTAATTTAAGATAAAAAGTATCACAAAGCTTCATTTCGTTTAGATACGAATAGATCTCATCTACATCA
This sequence comes from Amoeboradix gromovi, assembly GCA_018985225.1. NCBI lineage: Eukaryota > Fungi > Sanchytriomycota > Sanchytriomycetes > Sanchytriales > Sanchytriaceae > Amoeboradix > Amoeboradix gromovi. The sequence goes on from JADGIF010000204.1 coordinate 11,733, forward strand.
ATCAAGTTGTCTACTATTGTATATTGCGATACCTTGGCAAAGCTTTTGTCCTTCTCTTTGAATGAACCAACAACAAGTGAATCTATTTTTTTAACTGCGAAAGTATATTCCTTAAAACCAGTACATTCGCTGGGACAAAAACAAGTAAAGTTATTTGCTGACGTATCGTTATTGATGATAGTATCTGGCAGTCTTTGAGCAGGTTCATTTAATCTAATCTCGCCTGGCTCTGGTAAAGACAAGTCAATTGTGCTCTTGGTTAAAGGTTTGAAGTTTTTATTCCTTTCAGAATGAAAATGCACTCTCTCAGCAAACTCGCATGGGGTTTTGTTACAGTGATCGTGTGGTTCATTGTAATTTAAAATCATGGATAATTACGAACTCCAATCTCCTTGTAATAGTGGACTCCTCTTGAAAAGTCTTGGCTGGCATAGAATCAAGAATTTTTACAGGGAAACTTACAGAACCAATTGATCCATTGCATTAGTAACTGATATCATTGGAACTCTGAGGCAGCATTGAGTAAGGGTGTACATTTCAAGTAAATGCACCTTGCTGCAATATGTTATACATAATTCCAAATGACAATTTATACATAGCGATCTCTCCAACTTGCTTTTCTTTAGAATTATACGCCTTGTATAATCTTGACTAATAAATTCTTGATTAAAATGTACAATTTTTCTTTCTGTCTCTTGGAAAACAATTTAGTTATCAAGGGATTTTACGGGTGTAAAAGAGTGTATTTTATATCACTCGGTGACTTCCTTGGACTCTGTATAGTCCTGTCTAAGATAATTTGAACAGGAATACCATGTGAAAGAATGATTACTCTGTTTTTCTTTCATTGGGAATTATAGTAAACGCGAATGTTATAACGATAAAACTAATCTGCTCAAGACAAAAGGTACATTTAGCGAAAACCATTTCCTGTTTTGGTAGATTCCAAGGATTATTTTTAGAAACTTATGCTATTTGTTGTAATTGCTAGCGCCGTTCAAGTTCTAGTAAGTAAATTGCCGAAGGTTTTTGAGAAATACCATCAGATTAACGAGGTTATTCCTTATTATGATGGCATTGAATCGGATGACAACTTGATTGTCATCGATGGCCTTGTAAAAGACGCAAATCATCTAGTACACAATTCAGCTCATCAAAACATGGTTATTTTCACTTCAGAAAACAAGGTCATTAAGCAGTTTGTCACTGAATTAGGTATTGAATATGTTAGTCCCACAAGTATGAAAATAAATCATGACAATTACCACAGTAGTTCGAGTACTATTCTGGGAAACAAAACACCTTCTTTCGATTACAAAGGACCATTATTGCACGGTACTAATAATATTTTGAGTTTTCCTTTGATTACAGGTTATGTTGAAGACATTAAAGATCAGTATGTAGGCAGCCAATTGGAGCTTATTAGACTCGTGCAAACCCGAATAAACACCAGAATTGCTGTGCTACCAAAAGAGCTTCTAGATATACCAGAAGCAGCGCCTGTGATTAGTAAAGTTTTGGATTGGACTTTTAAACTGATTAATGTTTTAAAGATTAAGGTAGAGCATTTCAAAGTAGATGATTCTGGCAATAAGATAAGTAATCAGCTGAAAGAATATAAAATTAAGGACAAAATTGTAGTTTTAACTAACTTAGCAAATAAATGCTGAATTGAGTAATTTAGACAAGCCATTCAAAATCGATGACTTGCAAGTTGAACTGATTATGCTGGACCCTTATATTCGCACCACTTTTGAATACAAAGAAAGCACATCCTCAACTGCCAAGTACTCTAAAATATTAACTCTGCCTGATCGCTATGGCTACTTTACGTTGCGAGTTTCTTATAAAAGATACGGATTCACATATGCTGAGCACAAGGAACTTATTGTAATAAGACATTTAGCACACGATGAATATGAAAGATTTATTCCAAAAGCTGGCCCGTATTATTCTACCTATTTTGGATTAACTGCAAGTTTGGTAGTTGTGTGCTTCTTTTGGTTATTCAAATTACCAGAAAACGCAACAAAAAAGAATCAGTAAACGATTTTTCTTTTATTAATAGAGTATAATTAAAGGTTTCGAAAAAAAACAATTCTTAACAAAACGTGTAACACTTACTCTTTTTTATGTACACTATGCAATGGAAAGAGCTGTGAACCTTTGTTAATTTTGAGTTGAAAACATAATGCAGTGGTATTGTGCGAAATGGAAAGAATTCAAAATTTATCAGAGTTGCTTCAGTCAAGAAGGAATTCGATGTTTCTGACACGCATCCACGTTAGAATTTTGGTCTGCGTAGATTGCTGGTGTTTAAACATCCCATTTTGGCGCAACATCATCCATGGCTCAAGGATATGCCTGTAGAGTTCGTGATGCTGCATACATGGATTTCCAAAGAATGCCTCAGATGCAATCAACAATCAAGAGAAAGCGTACATTCAAGACGATTACAATGCATTGAATGCGGTCATGAAAACCAAAGAGACATCAATCCAGGCAAGAATATGCTTAAATGGTGTCTCCACGAGTTGTCTACGCTTAAGAAATGTGAACTCTGAACTGTTTTAGATCTTCGCATTTAACATAGACGTAAGTTACTTAATTGGAACCATTGCTTCCTAAATAATCAGGAGTTTTCTCGGAGAGACTAACATGTCAATTGCTCTGTTACAATAGTTGCCCACTCTTCCGCACCCTAAAGCAAGATTTACTGCCTTGCAAATGGTACAGGAACTCCTCCTATAGGACAGTTCATGCGGAAGAGTATGTTCTTGATTGCTTCTTGAGGTATTTATGTTTAATATTCCAGTTGAGATGGTTTAGACATTTGCCAAGATAGAAAAATTAGATTTTTATGCAACTAGTAACTCTATAAGAAATTATGTTCAGGCGAAAGATTTCGTTTAATTATAATGTATCCTTTTATTCAATTAAGTACGATGGCTTTTGCTAAGTGTATTCTGGAAAGAATTTCAAAAACTTTGGGAAATAATCAAAACAATTTACTGAGAACTCCAAGACATCGCCTTAATGATGCTGATCATTATGTGTTTGCAAGATCATGCTTGGCGTATAGGGTGATGACGCTATGCCGCTTA
>JADGIF010000205.1:0-14754 GCA_018985225.1 Amoeboradix gromovi
TATTTATTCTCCTTTTATACTCGTCAACTCCGCAACTAGCTGAATGTCCACTCGCCTCTTAAATCCATAAAGTAATAAAGCTGAAATAATGTTCCAAGTTGTTACAGAAAGTTAGTCCAGTTTTTATATTTGATGTCTCTTATGTAAGAATAGACTTGAGTTACGAGTTTATCAGAAGGAGAAATGGTATAACTTCAAGAGGTGTTGGTATAATGAAATTCTACTTTGATCAGATGATAGTTTACTGTCTAAGCTACTTGATTTTGCAATAAATGGAAATTTATTAAATTTGGAGTTAGGGTCATTATGTCAGATCAGGTCCCATTTGGTGTCCCACATGTACAAAATGTCTTTTGAAAGTAAAAAGAGATTTGATGGTACCAAGAAACATAGACTTGAGGTACGTGAATCCATATTCAATCCCACCTTAAGGTAGCGGAAGAATGAGCAGTCGTTGGTGCAATAGTCTGATGGGTTTTCTTGCTGCAATTGTAAATTGATGACTATAAAAATCGATGAAACTAGTGATCAGAATCACACAAACTTAGCGTAGTTTATCGCGTTTATAATCTACAAAGGATGAAGTTATCGCATAACCCAGGTTAATTGAATGATGAAATTTGAGACAAGGAGTGTGTCATTAATGCTACGAACGATAAAAAGATCGTATATTGAAGCATCTAACGTGTTTGGATATAGAACTGCTAGGGAGTTTGAGTTGCCGGATTATTCCCCGGAAGAGCATCAAAACAGAATTCAAAATAGTAATTTATTACGATTAGTATCAGCATTCCGACAGCATGGCCACAGAGCTAGTGAAATAGATCCATTGGGAATGGCAACTGCTGAAGATGTTAAAGACTTACATTTACATAGATATGGACTGGATATCAATGACAAAGTCAAATATAATCTGAAAGGTATTTTACACTTGGGCAAACCGGAGAATAAAAGTCAAGGCCTTCCAAGAGCTACAATTAAAGACATATACAAATACTTAAGATCGAGTTATTGCGGACGCATCGGCTATGAATTTTGCCATATTCCCAATTCTAGCGAACGTAGGTGGTTTCAGTTCATGGTTGAAAGCTTAGTAAAAGTCAAATTTGACAATAACGAAAAGCTAAGAATCAATTCCTTACTTTTAAAAAGCGAACTTTTTGATCAATTTATGCACAGGAAATTTCCTAGTCTTAAACGATATGGTCTAGAGGGTGCAGAATCGTTTTTAGTGTCGCTGGATTACTTATTTGAATCTGCATGCAATACAGATGTTAAAGAAATAGTTTTATGCACTGCGCATAGAGGGAGGCTCAACATGTTGGCAGATTTGCTTAATTACCCTTTGGATGCTCTGTTTAATAAAATCAAAGGCAATCCTGAGTTTCCTGAAAAGTATAAAGGCTACTATTTGGGTGATGTTATTAGTCATTTATCTATAGATGCAGAGTTAAAGTATCATAATAAAACAATAAATGTCTCCTTGCTTAATAATCCAAGCCATTTAGAAGCAGTTAACCCTGTGGCACTAGGGCGCACTAGAGCTAGACAGATTCAAATGTATGAGTCGAACAGTGAGCCGGACTGTAGATTGGGTGACAAAGCAATGTGCGTACAGGTTCACGGTGACGCAGCATTTAGTGGCCAGGGAATCATTATGGAGTCTTTAGGACTGAGCAATTTGCCTCATTTCAGCAGTGGTGGAAGTATTCACATAATAGTGAATAACCAAATTGGATATACTACTCAGGCTGCCAATTATAGAAGCAGCTTATATGCAAGTGATGTAGGTAAAATGATTTCCTGTCCTGTAATTCATGTAAATGGTGATTATCCAGAGGATGTTGCATTGGCAACTAGAATTGCATATGAATACAGGAACAAGTTTCGAAAAGATTGTATTTTGGATATCATCTCTTATAGATATCAAGGTCATAATGAACTAGATGATCCTAGTTTTACTCAGCCATCTATGTATAACAGAATTAGAAACCGGAAATCTCCACCTGCAGTTTACAGAGAAACTAATAAAATCGATAACATGGTTATCAAGCAGCACAGTGATGAGTTCAACAATAAACTACAATCAGCGTTCGAGATTAGTAGCGCTTATAAACCATCCTTCAGTATAAGTGATTACAAATGGGATTCCATGTCTGTACCAAGTTCTAACATAATTAGCCCAAAAACAGGTGTCAAGATTGAAACACTAAGGCTAGTAGGATTAAATTCTGTAGAATGTCCCAGTTTAAATAAGGTGCACCCCAGATTGATGAAATATCATATTAACGATAGAATAGAGAAAATAAATCAATCTAAACCGTTGGATTGGGCTACTTGTGAGAGTATGGCTATCGGTAGTCTACTTTTAGAAAAAATTGGAGTGAGAATAAGTGGGCAAGATGTGGGAAGAGGTACATTCTCACAAAGACATTGGATGTTAGTGGACCAGGAGACAGAAGCAGTTTGGATCCCACTTAATTTGATGAGTAGCAATCAATCTAAATTGGAAGTAGCAAATAGTTCTTTAAGTGAATTTGCTGTAATGGGCTTCGAATTCGGAATATCATGGGAGAGCCCGCAGAGATTATGCATTTGGGAAGCTCAGTTTGGGGATTTTTTCAACACAGCTCAAGTCATTATTGATCAGTTTATAGCGAGCGGAGAAGCCAAGTGGTTCAAACAAAGCGGTCTGGTGCTACTTTTACCACACGGGCAAGATGGAACAGGGCCAGAACATAGTAGTTGTAGAATTGAAAGATTCCTACAACTAGCTGATGACAAATGCGCCATGCTAGATACTAGCAATAACAGTGTAGTAAATATGCATGTAGTTAATGTTACTACGCCTGCGCAGTATTTCCATGTGCTGAGAAGACAGATGGTTAGAAACTACAGAAAGCCGTTAATCGTAGCAAGTCCGAAGATATTGTTGAGGCATCCTCTTTGCACTAGCTCTATTGATGATATGGGACCTGGCACAACATTTGAACCTGTTTTGAATGACCCAAAATTTATTAAAGGTGAGAAATCACTGGTTGAGACAGTATTGTTCTGTAGTGGTAAGATATTTTACGATTTGCTAGCAGAAAGGGAGCAGAGGAAGATTAACTCTGTCGCAATAGTTAGAATCGAGGAGTTGTGCCCTTTTCCAATACAGGGTATCATGAAATTGTTGGAAGATTACAAAAACGTAAAAGAATATAAATGGGCGCAAGAAGAACATCAAAATCAAGGTGCTTGGAGCTATGTATCGCCGAGATTGGAAAATAGATTGAATGCTAAGATTAGTTATGTAGGAAGGGAGCCAAGTGCAGCTGCTGCTACAGGTGTTAGCATTTATCACAAAGAAGAAGTGAAAGTTCTATTTGACCTGATATTCAAGAAATAATAAATTTGTTTAGTTTTGAGCCATTTTCTGAGCTATTTCGTGTTTCAGTATATATGAGCACTTTTTTATATCCGACTCTAGATAAATCATACTCGGTACCTGTAAAGAAGGTAAAAGTCCATTCATCAGGTGCAATAGCTTGTCTATCTAATACTCTGGTAGTTTTAAAGCAACCTAAACCAATATCATATCAGAAACCGTGTAAAAGTATTGCATGGCATCCTACCCAACTAAAGATTTATGCAGGGAATGAAAATGGAGAAGTAGAGCTATGGAGTCCTACCCACTTAAAAGAGGCTGTGAACCATTTTAAACCACATTTGTCAACAATTTTGGCATTAGACGTAAGTATGAATTACGATGTTGCCAGTGGAAGTAGCGATAAAACAATTAAGATATACAATAGCGAGATGAGATATGTGACTACACTAAATGCACATTCAAATTGGGTCAGAGAACTGCAGTGGAGGGATCCCTTCACCTTAATCAGCGCAAGCGATGATCATACCATAAAGATATGGGATATTAGATCAAAATCACAGCAAACGATTCAATACAAAGGGAATGTAACTGATATGCAGGTTCATTCAGTTGATCAGGTGGTTGGAATTACTCATTCCAGTTTTGCATCAATATTTGACTTTAGACAGCTTGAGATTATTCAGCTTTATCCATTAGCCTACCAACCAAGAGGTCTATCATTCAGCGGTTCTTCCATGGTAGTAGCTGGTCCTTATTCATTCGAAGTATTTAATGTACAATCAGGAGAATTAAAATACCATTGTGACGTTGAAGAGCAAATATTTGATGTAGAATGGATGAACCACAAAGCTTATTTTGCGACGACTAAGTCTCTTCAAGTATGGGATATTCCTTCTCTCGATTCTATGAATACTGGCGCAGCAATAAATGAGAATGCGACGATAGAAAACAAGAGCGTCATTTATGCCGAAACGCAAAAGGATTTGAAGAGCGAAATAAGAAAATTTAAAACACAAAAAATTAGCAGACCCAAGAACATTGCTAAACTTGAAGAAAGACCGCTAGCAAAGGAAACAACCTCTAATGGAATGCCTTCCTTGCCCAAGTCAAAAAAAAGAGAGCAGAAGGGAACATCGTCATCCAAGTCCAAATTTGCAGGTGAAGTTACAGAAGCAGGAACAAAGTCAGTTGCTAGTCCTGTAAATCAAGAGAAAACCGCTGAAACTTTTTTGTTAGAGCGCTCTGTTGAGGTATTAACGACTCAAGTGGAGATGTTGACAAGAACCGTAGATGTTTTATTGGACAGATTGGAGAAAGTTGAGCATTTAGTTGCTGGGGAAGAAGAGGTCTATTAGTAAATTTATTTCCGCATTTCTTGTTAAAAGGTTTTAAGTTTTGGAAAATCTGAAAATGCCAATGACTATTTAAACCAGTAACTAACATCACTGGAAATTCGAAGAGGAGTCTAATTACGACTCATATATCTCAATACACTTTACCTGCTGCCATATGATTTTTATCTACTTCCAGTGACAGTTTTTACATCCAATTTGTTTCAGAGCCCAACAACTATAAATGTTTTACTGGTAAGCACTTCAAGAGATTCCAAATGCTATTATCCTAGTGCGAAAAGCAATTTCATTTTGAACTAGATTGTGGGTGTAAAAGAGCGTATTTCGCATTTCACAGCGAGACCTCGATTTCGCATATTCTAGCTGAGATGATGCATAGCCATTGCCATAGATGAGAAGAACTGAGTAACATGAACTTTCAATTATAACATTCTAGCAAAGTGAAATTAAAACTGTAACCTATGCTACTACTATAAATTATTTATTCGACTAGAATCTTCAACTGTCTCCAGTTTAGCCTTCTTGCTAAACTGATCATATACAGTTTCGGGTAGCAAATCCTTCATGCAGTCAATAGTACTTAGCACTTTAACAACGTCTGCATCAATAATTGTTTTTCTTCCAGCTATATCTGAATGTTCAGATGCCCTCATAACGATGTACTTTAAGTAATATGACAAAACTTGTTGTAAATAAAGATTAGTATTTTTGCTTGTTCTATTCACATCGCTATTCACCGTCTCTAGTACTTGTTTGACAAGACTGTTAATTTGTGAAATTGGCAATCCTGAGGACATCTAGGGGTGTATCACAAATGCTAACAAAATATCTTCCGATCTCAAAATACAATGTGGACAAACTAATTTTTACAGAGTACCCATAGTTTATACCTATGCATCAGGAGAAATAGCTATCCAATTCAATCAAATAAACTATTTAGCGCAGTTGCATGACTTTAATTTTCATTTAATCCTTTTTTGCAGCTCAATTGTTTTCTTGAATAAATCATTTATCGCGAATTTGCATGTATTTTTATGTAATTTCGTGACTTTTCCGATAGCTTAAATACTCGATATTCTTCCTTTTCACGTACGGTAAATCAAATCTAAAGAAATAACTAACAGGTGCAGCATAGAGTCATCAACGTTGAGGAACTGGTCCAAGCATGGAAGAATTAGATGTCTTTCAATGCCTAGACAGTGATATCCGCACAATTTATTCAAGGAACGCTTGAAGTTCAAGTGTAAACAAAGAGGAAAGACGATAATCGAGAGTAATGAATCATTTACTAGTCAGACATGTACAAGGTGTGGTACTCCAAAGAAAACTAATTTATAAACCTACACTTGTACAAATTGTCATTTGCAAATAGAAAGAGACCATATGGCAGCAAGGAACATATACATCAAGTATCTGCATCCTTATTCAATACCGCCTCAGGGTAGTGAAAGCGTGAGCAATTACTGTAATGGAGCATCTAGCATTGCTACTTTCTCTGTGGAAATTCTCGATTTTCTCGGAAATCTGGAATTTCAGCGAGGATATACTCCAGTGGGATAAAAACTCGATGTTTTTTTTTCACTAATTGAAATGATCTAGGTCTCGGGATTCTAAATCTGTCAATTCTAAAAAAATCGCTAATAAAAGTTTGATACTTCAATAAAGGAAAGTTATCATTTATTTTCAACAATTGGTCACTTGAGTTTAAAAACGATAAAGTTATTTCATGTTGTTTACTATGCAAACCGGATGCCAAAGTAATCAGTTTTACCTCAATAAATCATCTGCAGTGATTACACGAAGTCTATCTCTCTAATTGATCATCTTTCTATTGCAATACAATTGTTTAACAACTCGTCATACTTTTTTATCAATTGCAAATATGTCCAAATCGTGATTCCAAAATATGTTGAATCTAAAGACATCGCTAATATATAGATTACACTCTTCCTCAGGACCCATTCGATATTTCTCAACACCAAGGAAGAGATTTATATACAATCTACATTAAATTTAGGTAGCGGCCATGTGATAGCAAGTAAAAAGTACGTACATGCCTTAATATTCAATCGCTATGTATGGTAGTGGAAGCGTAGAACTTGCTAATTAATTTCTCTGTGGAAATTGTCGATGTTCTCAGAAATCGGAAATTTTAACAAAAGTGCTACTATTATTTTTCCCTGCCAAGTTGGTATTTTGTCATCTGCTAGCAGACGCTTATTGAATTGAAGATTTTCGGGAAAAGTTTTCTTGTTATAAATCACGAGCGCCTAGATACTCAATGATATCGCCGTGTTTCTGTATTGTACTGCCGAAATCTAGTCAAAGATTTCAAAAATAAAACTGTTCTTTAAGAAGTCGTTTGATTTTTTTGCTTTTTTTATCTACTCTTCGTACTGAAACTAAATCTCTAATATGGACGACTTGGAGTTAACAGGATATAAACAACTAACAACACGCGGAGTAAAAAGAACCGAACGTTTGTCCGAATTGCTATAGTTCAGCATATTTAACCATTCATCCATCTGATGTAACCATTAATCGAGAGAAAGTATAAATTCGAGAAGATCGAGTACTGCATTTGCTGCCACGAAGACCATAAAAATATCAAACCAGACAGAATGTTCTCAATTGACATTTGCCCAAGTCTTCTACACAGGTAATGTGAACTCTGAATTCTTTCAGATCTTCGCATTTCTCTTAGGCGATGATAAGGCTGCTACGATTTGTACGGTATTAATAGCATAATGGGAGTTTGATTTACTTAATAATGAATTGAATGTGTGGCTCTGTATAATCCTACCTACATAGTAATCAATATTAAACAAATTTATCGCGGTCATATAATTGATGTCTCAGATGTATACTGAAACAAGGGAAACCAAATCAGCTCTCTAGCAACTAATGCCAGATCCAATTCTTACTCCGAGAGAAATAGACTGTTACAAACAGTTTAACGAGTTGTCGTCATTTTCAGAAGAGTCAGAAAGTTCTGGGGATTATAAAATTGGTGGTTATCATAAAGCAATTAAATTTGAATTATTAAACAATAGATATTTGATTGTTAACAAGATTGGGTTTGGCCATTTTAGCACTGTGCATATAAGTTATGATAGTGTTGCAAATAATTACTGCGCATTAAAGATTATAAAATCTGCCAAAAACTATATTGAGAGCGCAAAGGATGAAATTAAGCTTCTTTCACATATAGAGAGCTCTAATCAAAAAAATCATCGAGGATACTATCATGTGATACATCTTTTAGATCAGTTTGAGTTTGATGGCCCTCACGGCAAACACTTGGTTTTAACATTTGATGTATTGGGCCCCAATTTATTACACTTAATTCGCAGGTATAAGCACAAAGGTATTCCTACTTATCTTGTAAAACAAATGACTTATCAGATTCTTCTGGGCCTTGATTACTTGCATCAGAGCCATTTAATTCATACCGACATCAAACCGGAGAATATACTTATAGAAATTGACATTAACGAGTACTGTAAATATGTAAATCTTCCTTATCCTCCTACTTTAGATCAGCTAAGATTGCTGAGCAAAGATGACGTCAGCACGCCCGACAAAGTTGATTCGCCATTTATATTCTCCAAATCGTACTCTCCATTTAAATTTGGACATTCTTCGATAATCACGGTTAAAATAGCCGACCTGGGTAACGCTTGTTGGGATTTCCATTACTTCACTAATGATATTTCTACTCGCCAATACCGTACTCCTGAAACTATAATTGGTAGTGCTTGGAACTGCACTGTAGATATATGGTCGTTGGCTTGCATGGTCTTTGAACTTCTCACTGGTGATTATTTGTTTGATCCTACGGCAGGCAGAGGTTATTCAAAGGATGACGACCATTTAGCACAGATATCTGAATTGCTAGGTGTGATTCCAACTGAATTTGCATTATCTGGAAGACATTCGCCTGATTTTTTTTCCAGAAATGGCAGATTAAAAAGGATATCGAAGCTTGTAAGTTGGTCACTCGGTAGCGTACTTCACGAGAAGTACCACTTTAGTGAGCAGGAGTCACATATAATATCTGAATTTATGCTACCTATGCTTTCTATAGATCCGAAGAATAGGGCGACGGCGGATGTCTGTGTACGCTCTACTTGGTTTAACTAGCACCGCATCACCTGAAAATTTACAATAAATTTATTTTATTAAAGAGTTTCTAATTTGCACTTCAAGAAGTCGTAGCTAGTAACAAACGGATTTAGAGAGTCTTTTAAGTACCATTGTTGGATTAAAAGCAATTTGTCTTTAATATCTGCTTCCTTTATCGTATGGTCACTTTGCAACACTAAAAGAAATGTTTTTTTAGTGCAAGATATAAGTGCATATACGGATTTACTACCCAATTGTTGTAATTTACCGAGAAATAACACACCGATTCTCTCAGACAAGGAACTCAAGGATGCTTCAATCATGTCAATAGATTCAAAAATCAATTCCTCAAATTCTAGGTTGTCCTGGTCCAAGGGATGTATAAGTATAGGTACTAGTTGTTTGTTACCAATTATGGCAATGCCTTTGATAGCCGGATTCATGGGGCTTTCAAAAAATAAAACACTATAAAATATCATTTTTGACGTAAGATCAGAAGCATCCCCATCTTTTTGAACAGGTTTTCAGCTTAATCGCATTCTTTAACCCTTCCATATCTTTTTTTCTTGTCTTTTTATCATTTTAAGTCATATTCATAACAATCCTTTACCAAATTGGTTCTTTGCACAATGGATCCATGGCCATTTACTTCGAAAACCTCAAAAGCCAAATTTCTAAACTCATCTCATCCCACATCTGGACCTAGCTGAGGGGTGTATCTATTGTACTTCAAATTGTTAATTTAGAGTTTTACGTTTACTTACGTTCAGTCACAATGCTTATTTTGACCACTTTTTATACCCACAGTTCATAGACAATGTAACGAAAGCTTTAGAAGCGTAAAATTTTCAGATGCTCGAAATAGAGGTGGTATTAAGCAACCCAAATAAATAGTGTCAATATCGAACAGGAAACTGAGATTACCATGCGGATTTGGGTTTTTATTTCCTAGATTTTCTGGAGATAATAGTGCAGATTTAAGTTTACTGCAATATTGGTAAAGAAATGGGTATTTTTATCTCCCGGGATGCCTCAATATTGTTTTCTTACCCAGTAAACGTGCGACCAAAGAAGACAAGGTTATTTCCTGAATAAAAATAGAAATGTCCAACTGCAGGTAATCAGCGTTTACGTATTAGCTCAGCAACATATTGGTTGCTTTTATGGTTCATATTAATGTCACTAAAACCCATGGGACACCAAATATAAAAACTAGACCAAGTCGTTTTTAAAGGAGGTGCTCCATTAGGAGGAAATACTATTATTAATAAAAGTCCTTCTTTCAAACCAATTTTCTTTCATTAATGTCATTCCTCTCTTTAAAATAGGACCAAAATTTACACGGCAATTGCGCAATATCTAATAAGATTTAGCTTGAGGGTATATAATTTTATTTTCAGCACATTTTTGAGGATACTAAAGCATTTGCAAAAGGAATTTATTAAAATAAGATTGAGTTCAAAAGAAAATGAAGTCGCTTTCAAGAATTCTTGCCTTTTTTCATCAAACTATAATGGATGAGTTTGGAGCCCTTATTACATTGAGAGTGTAGTCCCCTATTGATAATATCTCAGGAATATGTGAAATCAACAAGATGTAGTCAAATTGCGTCTTCAAAACATCAAACAGCTCATCAAAGTGCTTTTTGTTCTCAAAATCTACAGATGTCAACGGCTCGTCTAATACGTAAATATGGCATGGATTCATCAAACCTAAATCGCACCACACTGTTCTAAAACATAAATCTAAAATTGCTTTTTCAAACCCTGATGCATATCCAACGCTTCTATAAAGCAGCTCATTGCAATATTTGAACTTAATCTCAAATTCTTTAACTAACCTGGTAATATTAATCTCCAAATTAGCAATTGGAATGTTCCTGAGCTTTTCGTTTATTCGTTGCTCCACTATTTCGCATAAATGACTAGTCAATCTCTGTAGAAACTTTGATCTGTTATCGATTAGTTTGGAATAAATTAACTTATAGTGTTGTTCTTCTCGCAGACCACTTAATTCTTTTAGAATAATTTTATTTCTATCCAGATACTCTTGATGAACAGAGAGCTTTGCTTTAGTCTCATTTAATCGCGATTCAGTATTATGATACTCTAACTTATATAGCTCTTGTTGTTTCAGTTTATTGGAGTGCAATTTTGCACTCTCATAAGAATTTTCGTATAGATGGAGCAATTCCATCTGTTTTTTAGTTTCCACTTGATTTCTTGTTAATTCAATGCGCTCTGTATTATACTCTATCAACTTTGCTCTCATCTTATTCATTGTTTTGTCTTTTTCGGATCTAATTTCTAAATTCTTTAAATAATGTTGGGATTCTTTATATTTGTTCAGATATGCCTCTAGCTTTTCCAATTTTCCAAAAAACTCTTTTCTACTAGCCTTCAATGACTTCATTTCTAATCCTTTCAGTTTCAAGTCCATTTCCATTTGTTGTACTTGTTTTTCAAACACATCAATCTGCCTTAATGTGTTCGACTTCGACCTCACTGATTCTGCAGCTTTCTTATATTCATCTAACAACTTGTTAAATCTCTTTTTATAATCTAATATCAGATTGTAGGCAGGTTTATCTATACTATTTATTATCTGATTGATCTTATCATCAATGATTGTGTATATCTTGATTAGTTTGTCATGCTTCGATTCCAAAGTCAGTGCTGGTGAATTAAATAATGCATCAATGTCCGAACACATGGTAGCTATAGAAACCGTGGTAGCGTATCTAACAGGTACCGCCGATTGTTCATTGACTTCACCTTGGCCTTCTGTTAGCGTGCTTAAAAATTTAACCAGTTCATTTAATTTGCACAGGTTTATTTCAAGGTCTTGTATCTTGATATTTGATTCACTAATCTGCATATCTAGTGCTGTAATTGACGATTTTATAATTTTTGTATCGTTAAAGTGCTGTATAATGTCTGCAGATTCCCAGTATTTTAATGCAACCAGTGAATCATAACTTTCGGCCACAGATTGTATATCTACATTCAATTGATTCAATTCAGCGCTCAACCTATTGATATTACTGATAGTTGATCTAATATTAGCATTACATTCGAATATATTAGTGCTATTGGTTTCCATAGTTCTCATTAGATTCTTTAACTTCATATCATGGTTATTGCGGGTATTTGAATTCCAGTAGTCGATGATACTCGACAAGTCAGAACTTGTTGCTGTTGGTTTTATAAGTTGCTTCACAGCGTTCAACTTGGATTCCAACTCGTCAGAATCTAAGCGGAGTTGCTTTAACTCAATGCTATTTACTTGGTTTACAAAATCTTGTTTCTCGTTTATTTTGGTCTTTATGGTTTTTAGTTCACTTTTCATATGCACTCTAACTGCTTCCAGACTACCTAGATTAAATTTGTTGTTGAAAATGTTTATAATGTCCGTAGGATTTGTATCGAAGAAGGATTTAGCGCTTTGAGTCAAAAAGAATGTTTGCAATAGATTGTCATATGTGCTTAGATTTTGAACTATCCATTTGTTAGACTGAGCTGATTCGCTAAATAAACAACTGTTGTTATGATGTATTTCTATTTTGCCAGTAGCGGTAAATTTGTTATTCTTAATTTTACGAGTAATTGTATAACTCTTGGTGCCTTTTAATATATCCAACACTACAGTGCACTCTGACGCAATTTTATTTGTGATAGGATCAATGTACATCATAGATTGTAGTTTCTTCATTCTCGGTGTTTTCGCAAATAGTCCAAAGAGTATAGCATCGATTATAGTAGACTTTCCACTGGCGTTTAAACCGTTTATACTAATAACTGAATTGGGCTCAAAACGAGCAAAATCAATTGTCGTACAGCCCCGGAATCGCATAAAGTTGGAAAATGAAACTTTCGTGATCGACCACGGCTCTGCTTCCGTTTGCTCTGTATTCGGCAAATATTGTTTATTCAGCATTTTGTGCAAGTTGATTACCTTTTTAATTACATCGTCAGGTGTTTTCTCTTGGATTAGAAAGGATTTTAAATAGTCCAACTGAGCCTCGAATCCAAGAGACTGATTGCCTCTTACAATATTGGTTTCGAATTTGCTTATGCGGCTTGTATTCTTGTACTTTATACTTTTAATAACTGTAGCGCTCTTTAAAACTGACATGTCTTGACCAGATGGTTTGCTGGAATTGTAAGATACTGTAAGATGAGAGTACTTGCTTAGCTTATCGATGTTAGACCATTTTCCGTTGTAAAATCTTATATTGTACATTCCATAGTCGCTAGGAATATCAATAAACTTCCCACTATTGGAGCACAAATTCCATTCGATAAGCCCATGGTGATACGGGGACTCATTTAAGCTTTGTTGGATAAGACTTCCAGCATAAGCAACAGTAGGTGTAATGAAATTTCTCTGGTGTATGTCGCCTAGTAGTACCATATCATAGCCATCTAAATGGTTCAAACCAATTTTATCAAGATTCTTATTGAACTTGAAAGTGGTTTGATTCATGCTTGCATGCAGTATTCCAATTCTTTTGTTGCAGCTTGATAAAGTATTTGCAAGTACAAAATCTTCATTTACAAATGGACTTGTGATGCCAAATGATATTCGGGAGTCTTTGAACACATATTCACCTGACTTTTCTGCCAAGTATATTGGGTGCCTCTGATTTTGCAAAAAGGATACCACTGGTTTTAGAGAACTCATTCGATCAGGAGTACCAATAACGCAGTCATGGTTGCCAAGAGTTATTAGACATGGCATCAAGTTTGTAATGCTCTTCAGGAAAGAGCCTAAGAATTTGATTTGCTCATTGGATATATCCAGTTTATCATGCACTATGTCGCCGGAAATTACAACTATACCTCCACTCTTGGAATTGAGATATTTGTACAAATTGTTGAAGACATGCTGGTATTCAGCATATCTCGATGTGGACTTGCGAATATGTATGTCTGAAATGTGATATATTTTGCTGATTTTGCCTTTAAATGGCAGTTCGTACATTCGCTATTCGCGGAGATGGGTCACACTCTACATAAAGTCTTCTAACTTTCTAAAACAAATGTCTGGAAAATCATAGCTAGGTAGATAGTTTAACATAATGCAGTCTATGCTCTAAGCGTATTCACATAATTACTAGTTTCTCTGGCTTGCCATTCAGGTACAACAAGGTTACCACCAGGCATACAATTACGTGAATGTTGTTTTAAAGTGCATTCAGATATCAATCCACTAGCATATCACAGCAGACACAGTGAAATAATACTGGACCTCACAAGATTATTAAACTGTCTCGTACTTGCCATAATTCCCATGACAGCTGTAGTCTTCTTTTGCTCTTAAGTCAGGAACAACCAGAAGCACAGTCTTTCCAACAAACGCACAAAACAGTTTCTTGTACGTACACTGCCGTTGTTTCCTGTTGCACTCATAAGTTCCATCGCCACAGTAAATTGCTTTTTCTCATATTCCTTCACTTTCTCAACCTGTTTTCTCTCAGTAGCCATGTCTCATAAGCCAATCTCATTCTTAACGCCTGCATTATTCCTTAATCAGCTGTGGCAACGCCGGGTACTCTGTAGCGCTCGATGATCCACAGAACCACAACCGGATCTCTATCAATGAGTCCAGTAGCTTGACAGACCTGCAGTTATGACCTGAATTCCTCTGTAAACATCAGATTCCTTGACTTGTAAAACCGTTTATCGAGGAAACTATAACAGTCAATTGATTAGCGGATAGAAGCAGCTGCTTCCAAAGTCATTGACAACATCTTTTAAACAATTCTAGATATGAAGCCACGCAATCATACTGTACTATTCTTTGAAACTAGGCATTTTAGGGTCGGAACAGTATAGCAGATTTGCATTATGTTGCCAATCGCATTGTCTTTTACTTGATGCTGTTTGGTGCATAAGTAGGATA
>JADGIF010000206.1:0-14728 GCA_018985225.1 Amoeboradix gromovi
TTATTTGAAATAAAGATTGGATGAAAGAGTAAGAGAATAGCTGTACAGAATATTTATTTTCCTTTTATACTCGTCAATTCCGCAACTAGCTGAATGTCCACTCGCCTCTTGAATCCATAAATTAATAAAGCTGAGATAATGTTCAAAGTTGCTACAGAAAGTTAGTCCAGTTTTTATATTTGATGTCCCAATTGTAAAATTTGTAGGAATCTGAATAAAAGCAATTTTAAAGTAGATAGGGCACCATTTGGCAACAAGGAAAATTAGTCTAAATGGAGAAAAGGGCACTGTCTGTGTTTCTATGGAACTTCTTGATTTTCTAGCAACAAGAAATTTAAAGGGGGAATAGAATTCATCAAAATCCTGTTTTCCTGTTGTGACCCAATTCTTTTACTTGATTGGGTATGAGCATTAAAATCAGGAAAACTTTGATTCAAAAGCGTTCCTGATCTAAACGTGGCACCTAAATGATTTTTACTTTAATACAATTTTCTTTTGCTGCAATTGATTTGGCAAGTGAAAACCAAAAATTGACTCAGGTTATATCAGACCCGAAAAGTACCGCTGATCAAATCATTCAAGCTCAAAAAGATTTTGCAGCTGCTCAAAAGCAGTGGGTCGACGAAAACAATCAAAGTTCTACCAACCAAACCGAAACATCTGATCCTGCCAACAATGACCCAAATGCCAAAAATGCGGAATCAGGAGCAGCAGACTCGAAGTTATTTGGAGCTTTACTAATCTCCTCTATAATCTTCCAATAAATTTTTTTATAACACTACTAACTTTTATTTATTACAGCCCTCTTAGCAACACTCTATTTGTTGATTCCATTCTTACTTTCAAATCATATTTATTCTCTTTTCTTTGCATCCAGATTACGACACCAATAAGTATTACTGAACTCGCTACTAGTACTGCTATCACGGTAAATGCATCCCCCATCTTCATATATAATAATATTTGGTTAGAAAAGAAGTACAGATGTGAATTCGGAATTATTCCATCTTGCGTAATCGACTCGTAGGTTGTTATGCTCAATTGAGGTATATAATTCGTGATGCTCCCTAAGCCTATCCATTCATAAGGCAGTGATAGATGTACATTACTGTGACTTAATGCCATTCCATGTGGATTACCATACTCATCGCTCAAGTAGAATTTAAAGTTGGCATCTCTACTTGGCGGTAATCTATCGCCGCAGTCCTCACAATCTATTAAAGCACTCAGCTTAAGAAAGTAGTTATGCCCGTTTACCTTGTTCTGCAGTACATACATCTCAGTACTGCTAACAGCTAGCAAGTTAAAAAATCCATTATGATTATAATCAAAGCAAGAAAATTGATCGATCGTTTTAGATCCATCTAGCTCAATTTTGTAATGATTGAATTTTAAATTGCTCTTGTTTTCTAATACATAAATTACATTACGATTCAGATAAAATATGTCAATAAAAGAATCAGAATTAAAATCACCAAAGCAGATGTTGTTTCCATCTTTTAACAAAGATTCAGTGCCTGTTATTGTTAGAGAGGTAGGCGTGAACGACGCAGTTCCCAATTGACAAGTTGTTGAATCAGGCAAATCATTTTTTAGTAATTTCAGGTTTGTACAGTCATGATAAAGTATATCAAGAGAGCCATTTCGGTCAAAATCGGAAATTCCTATAATCTCACATATGTTATCAACTGTAGATCTACTTATTTCTGCAAAGGTATCTGAGAATGTGATACCCTGGTCATGCTTAATGCTATAAATAGTGTATTGATTATTAGCATCCATCAAAAATAGATCTGTAATACAATCCCCATCTGCATCGAAGAAGAGTATTGATTTCACATTGATTTCCAGAGACATTTCCACATAGTCGGGAGAATTTTGACCATTAGACTTGCTCACAAAAACGGACAGTTTACCAGAATCTATAATAAATAGATCTGCTATGCCATCATAATTAATGTCTCTGAGTGTTACCTTATCAGAAGTAGTTGCTATTGATTTTATATTGGAAAAAGCAGAGTCAGGTTCGCCTTTATAGAACACTATATTTCCGGGACTAATGGTGACAATATCTGTGTAACCATCACTGTTAATAGAAGTTGCATACAATTTGGTTACACCTTTCGTGGAAATATTTAGATCTACTGACTGAAAGGAAACAGTATTACCATCAGAAACTTGATATGATGCATAAAGCTTGTCATCAACAGATACCAGCATGTCAATATACTTATTGCCGTCAATATCCGATAAAAACTGGATTTTATTGGCTTTTAAAAAGAGGTCAGTAACAGTCCACATAATGAAACACAGAAAAATAATTATGAAAGAGTCTACATGGTCTATGGCCTGTACGAAATTCTATGACAACCATCTCAGCTTAGATAAAAAGGCGTTGCAGCAATCCAAATCCATTAAGCGTTATGTGCCATAGCAGTATCTTGACGGGGAATTGCCTGTGTTGTGAAACTTTTTTCTCATGAAAGTTCTAAGATTATTGAGTTTTAAATTCTGGAAGGTTGCTGATTTTGTGTTGTACAGCTCTACTCGTTTGAACAATCTTCTACTCTGCAGAAGCTATCGACTTTATTTGAAAATATCGTTTATCGCGAGCACATGGCTCTATTGCAATAAAAATTCTTTTGTATCTAATTCCGATGGCATTAAATCGATGGTGTCCCCTCTTTAAATTAAAATGGGTTCAGTCCTTAAGATCCTGAATACATTAATTATTAGGAAATCGCTAGTAAACATCCGGGACATCAAATATAAAAACTAGACTTGCTTTCTGATACAGTTTGAATCATTATTTCAAGTATATTAACCGATAGTAAATTAAATTAATCTGATTAGTTCAAGTAAATTATTTTAGTATAAAAGCTTTTCATCCATCAAAATCTTGGAAACAACGATTAATAAGAAGAAGAGAAAAGAAAAATAAGTTATAAGAAAGGTGGTAAGAAGAAAAAGAAAAAGGATTAAATAAAGAGTATCGTCTAAGAAAATGCACCTAATATATTTGAAAGAGTGGGTCATCTTGTTTTATTCTGAAGATAGGAATGACATTAATGAAAGAAAATTGGTTTGAAAGAAGAAATACTGTTATTACTAATAGTATTTCCTCTTTATGGAGCACTTCCTTTAAAGACGACTTGGTGTACTTTTTATATTTGGTGTCCCAGATGAAAATCATGGTATTTATTAAAAACCGCATTCATATGGGCAAGTCTAACATCATTCTCTTTTGTTTGCTGAGAATAAATTGATTAATAACTCAGTAGGATCTACTTCTGCAATAATTATTACTACATAAATAGACCATTTTCAGTCTCATGAATTCTATTACTCAAATATCTGGTCAATCTTTTATGCTTGATGTCCCATATGTTTGTTGGACTTCGTCAAGTTTGGTAACTATGGCATTTCAACGTAAAACAAGGAAATGCTCTCTTTACCTATTGCAACAACCTGTATAAACGTACATGCGCTAGATGTTGAAAATAATGCTAGAAAAATATTAGAGTCCATTAATTTGGCATATTCTCAAGGCGCAACAATTAGATGTGCCGCAGAATTAGAATTAAGTGGCTACAGCTGCTTGGACCACTTCTATGAGAACGACCTAATCCGAATATGTGTAGATAATCTTATTAAGATTATTAAAAGGTCTCCCAATGATATCTTATGCTTTGTTGGCTGCCCTTTGGAAATTCATAACAAACTTTACAATTGTTTAGTCGTCTATTTAAATAAGGAAATAAAATTAATCCGACCGAAAGGTATGCTATGTGATGATGGTAACTATAGAGAATCCAGGTATTTTACAGCGTGGCCTCAGGGTCATTTAACCACCGTAAATGCTGTTTTCCTTCATTCGTCTCTAAATGGCAACATTCCATTTGGCGATGCTTTGCTAGAGTCCAATGACGTCTGCATAGGTATTGAAATGTGTGAAGAGCTGTTTATAACACGCCCATTTCATTGCGACCTGTATCTGAATGGTGCACAAGTTGTTATAAATAGTAGTGGGTCTCATCATCAACTACGAAAGCTGAATCAGCGTGTACAGTTAGTAAAGCATGCCTCTATTAAAGGTGCATACATATATAATAATCTTCGCGGTTGTGACGGTGAGCGCGTTTATTTTGACGGTTCGAACATGATATTTATGAATGGAGATTGCTACTATTTAGGAGAACAGTTTAGCCTAGTGGATATTGAAGTAAAAACAACAAGATTGTACATTCAGCAGGTATTTAATAATTCAAGGCAACAGCCTAGTCGTACCCGCCAAAATGCCACTTTACAATATCAGCGCATATCCATAAATTTTGACCTGCTAAAAGATGGGACTGTGGATTTAATAAGCAAATCTTTTGAGCCGAACTATTGCTCACCTGAAGAGGAAATAGCGCTGGGACCCGCCTGTTATTTATGGGATTACTTGCGCAAGAGTGGATTGAGTGGCGTGTTTATTCCGCTATCTGGCGGTGTAGATAGTTGTGCAGTCGCTCTAATAGTTTACAGTATGTGCAGGTTAGTGGTGGAATCGATTAATAAAAACAACCAAACTGTAAAAAATGATGTCCTGAAGCTTATCGGATTTGTTCCTAAATCCTGTGACGAAATGACTAATCATGTACTACATACTGCTTACATGAGTACAGAATACAGTTCATTAGAAACTAAAGAACGTGCGCTTGGTCTGGCTAATTTAATGAATGCTTACCATGTTGATGTTGATATCACGGCGATTGTTAATAGCTTCATAACTACTATTGCGACTGTATTGAATAAACCAGACATAAACAACTCTGTACAGGAGAACATTGCGCTCCAAAACGTACAAGCCCGTAGTAGAATGGTTCTGTCGTATTTGTTCTCAATTCTTATGCCATGGCATCGAAATAAGAAGGGCAATCTTTTAGTTCTGGGCACCGCAAATGTGGACGAATCATTACGTGGCTATTTTACTAAATATGATTGCAGCAGTGCAGACTTGAATTTAATTGGATCTATAAGTAAGAACGATCTGAAATTGTTCGTCTCATACTGTAAAGTTGAGTTTAAAATGGAACTATTAAGCGAGTTTATAAATGCAACGCCTACTGCGGAGTTGAGACCAACCGAGGACTGCCAATCGGATGAAAAAGAGATGATGATGACATATAAGGAATTAACCGTATACGGAAGATTAAGAAAGATAGCCAGATGTGGTCCGCTGGCAATGTTCGAACGACTACTGCTAGAGTGGCCAGACTTGACACCAACTCAAGTGTATGAAAAAGTCAAGACATTCTTTTATTACTATGGAATAAACAGACACAAAATGACAGTAATCACCCCTAGTTACCATGCGGAGTCATATTCACCAGATGATAACAGGTTTGACTTGAGACCATTTTTATACAAGAGCTGGGATTCTTTTTATACCGCCATTGAGTCGTATTTGAATAAATGAGCTTTATTAAAAGTCTGCATTGCTTTGTTTTTTATCAAGCGCTACATCTTCATCCTCGTCATCTATGGCGGATAAACGGTGTAGATCAATTATCAAGGTTTCTTTGCATTCCAATGTGTATATATCAGTGGTGTAAGGTTTCATAACCTTTATTATTCCACAGCAATCAGTCTTTTTTAATGTTTTATTGGAATAAAAGGTATCAAAGCAAAAGTCATAAAATGTGTAATCCAAAATAGAATCGCAACAAACAATAACAGAAAGCTTGAACTTGCGCATGTTGTAAAGTTGTATTGCAGTAGGGTTACCAATGAATATAAACAGCCCATCTACATCTGCATCAGAGTAATCAAGGGTATTTATGTAAGTAATGTCATATACTATGTCATTTATATTGATACTGCCTGATTTGATAGGTTCCAAATGATCAATAACTTCCTCAACTCTGTCATGCCCATAATGATGAGCATTCTGAAATGACACTTTAGACACACGTTTCTCAATTCTAGGAATATATAAATTCATATTGCAAGGATTAGATATATAGAGCTTCGGGTGACTGACCAAGAGATAGCTTGCTAAAAGGTTACAAAAAGGACCGGTAATTGCATGAATTTTATTATTGTGCAATTTAATTTTTGTCATCTCCTTGGACTCCTGCGGACTTCTCAGAATATAAAACATGGCAGCGCGGACTATCGCTTTCAAATAGCTTGTATATTTTACATTCGTATCCCTGTTCTTTAACGTATTGCTGCTTGTCTAATAAGAACAGGTATTCCAAGAGTTGGCCAACTAACACAAATCTTACTAGGTAAGCTAGGTGCAGACTTTTTATTAGTTTGGGATCAAACTTTATATCATTAACTGGCGCTAAGGATAAGCTCTCAATAAAGTAGTTCCTGTACACTTCATAATTGTCAAATTTCATTTTTTTAAGTTGCCCACTTATTGGATGAAATACTGAATTTGAGTAGT
Source organism: Amoeboradix gromovi (assembly GCA_018985225.1). NCBI lineage: Eukaryota > Fungi > Sanchytriomycota > Sanchytriomycetes > Sanchytriales > Sanchytriaceae > Amoeboradix > Amoeboradix gromovi. The sequence continues at coordinate 6,440 of JADGIF010000206.1, forward strand.
CAAATCCTGCAGCATAACATTCAGCCTTAAATCTTGTTCGGTATTCTAGCTTATAAAGCCAATTCAGTATATCCTTTTCGTTTTTCCAAGTTATGGTAGAATGTGATGCAATGTTTTTAGTAGATAGCAATTGCAGTCTATCCATGAAGTCATACTTTATACACAATTTGCGACATTCATTAGAAAGTGGAACATAGAGATTAGAACTTTTATGATAACAGCATGGACTGTGAAGGAGACCTCTAACTGAGCTATTATTACAAAAAGCCTTCAAAACCCAGGTTGAAAGGTCGCCACATGTATGCAGCGCTGATAAAATACAATTCTCCGTTATTTTTTCGCTAAACATTTTATCTAGTGTGTTTTCATCAACCCAGCAATTTATTACATCAATGCCTTCAGTTCTGGCTTTGTTGCAGAGCAGTTCCTGACCCTCCACAACCACGCAATCTTCAAAATTGTATGTTTTCTTGAGCAATTTGCATAAAACACCTTTACCACCACCTATGTCTACAATTTTTGTAGTATTTACGGAATTAGACATACTTTGAAGTACTGGCATAAACATACAGCATTCCGATAGTTTTTTTGCTCCGACAGACATTGATTCCTTCCGGGTTAATGAGAGCTTCGTACCGTTGTAATTAGGTAGCAGAAATCTATTTAAATCTAGTTTTATGCGCGCGACAAATTCGCCATAATTCTCATCTTCGAAAAGCTCAATATCCTCCATAGATTTCATCCAGCTTCTATCTACTAGCCAGTCGTTTGGGTGGCTTATTAAGAATCTGTATTTGCAATTGAGTTCGCTTAAAATTTCCTCCATAATTTTTGAAGGATAAAACACTATCATGTCATTTTACGATGAAATTGAGTTTGAAGATTTGACCTTTGATGAAGATGCTAAGCATTTTACTTATCCTTGCCCTTGTGGTGATGACTTTATTATCGCATTAAAAGACCTTTTGGATGGGGAAGACACAGCAAAATGTCCATCATGCACCCTACAAATACGGGTTATTTATGACATTGAGGATTTAGAAGAAATTGAATTAAAATGCGAGAGCGTTTTAGTTTGTTGAAGCATCTTAATTATCAGATTTTAGGTAAGACATACTATAAAAACGAGACACTTTTTAAAGTAAATCTCTCAAATAACAGACCCCGTAAAGCAAAAGTATCTCGTAATATATTGGCTACATTCTTGGGTGATACTTAGCTTCTATTTGTTTCCCATCTTGTCAAACGTTAGTATTCCATAGACTTTCTGTGCCAGAAGATGGGTATAACTCACATTCACATTTCTATATGCAACCACATCGCACTAAACACGCTGCTCTAACCCTTGACTTATTTGTTATTACTGGATGCTCTTTAATTGCAATCATTACCATGATTGCAAAAGCCATACTTGCACCTTCAAAATTGAGAACAAAAGAGAGCAGTGTCTCTCTACCAATTCACAAACTATGTTCTTTATTGGAATACAGCAAATCCTGCTCATAAAGCCCAAAACCATAGTAAATCATACATTGGTCTTCGTTATCTTTTCTATTCATCTTAGTCGATGAAAAATCTTCCGAGACCAGTCTTAAACATCGAGTCAGCATATGATGAGCTTTCTGATGCTAATGACGATTTTGCTCATATTGTAATGGTCTGATAGAACTTATAGCTAAGAGTTTTGAATACCTTTTTTGAATTGATTTGCAAATCTTATGACATCGCTGCTTGTAGTTTTCTTAAGGTCTGTATTTATAGTGCATGTTCCATTTCACCATTATATCAACCCAGGTACAAATTACTCCTCGAAACATCTTACCCACAATGCTATTTCTGGTAGTCTTTTCCCTCATCATCCAGTTTAACAAGCTGACTACACTGACCGTTAAAGGAAAGCATAGGCAGGTATATTGCGCGACGAAGGGGAAAACAAATAGGCATGCAAAACTAATTTATTTCTTTCATGGGGCCAACGAAAATTACGCCAAGTTTTTGAGTTCTTATTGGTATAGTATTATTCCTGAAAACACTATAGTGTGCGCACCAAAAAGCGAAATTGGACCTGGGTATTTTGAGTGGCATTTGGTGCTAACTGATAAGAAGGATGACTTATACCTTATGGATTCTATTAGGCATGATCTTAAAGAAAAGTTCGACCTAAATCATATACATCTAATGGGTTTTAGTGCAGGTGGTATACATGCTGCACACTCTGCATTTCTAAGAAGCTACTATTTGAAGTCAGTGGTAATATTCTCTGGGGGATTCATACTGCAGCAGAGTTATAATGTGACCAATATGACTCCTAGTTTAATATACAACGGTGGAAGTAATGATTCAGTGGCAATAGTTAGTTTTCTGACTGCAGGAAATCGGTTTATTTCGGAAGCCATGTGCCACAATGCAAGAGTGTATGCCTGCAGTCATAATGAAGGGCATAAAATACCCCACTTGGCTGCAAAGGATGCTTTGGCTTTTATAAATAGTGATCCAACTAAGAATGTTAGATTGAGTAGCAATTGTTTTTTAAAACAGAGTTCAATAAGAGCCAATAGTGAGATGCTCAAGCATACTAATACAAGCAGCGGTGTCAATTCTTTGCTGTTGCATTGTTTAATAAGCCTTTTCTTTTAAATATTTTTTCGGCGTACCGTCGTCAACGCTCGATGATTTATATCACTGTTCAAATTATTTTTGCTTTTTTAGCAAATCAGTCAAACAAAATAAAAGTAAACAACGTAGATAGGTCATACTACGTTGCCCAAAAAGGTAACCCTACGACTCTTATAGTTTACTGGCATCGCACAGGTGGTACTAGTGATGAATTTTTGGTTCAACCTTGGTATACATTGATGACTGATGCGCTAGTAGCTTCCCCCGATAGTATTCTAACCGCCTCTCGATTTGAATGGTACCTGGTAAGCAGTACGGATTTATCAGATGTTAACTTATTTGACTCGATTCTTTCAGAAATCAAAGTTGACAAAGTCTATGTCGCAGGATTTTCTGCTGGAGGAATTATGGCATCATACTTAGCTTTTTTGCGGGCAGATAAAATTCTGAAGGCTGGGATAATGTCCGGCGGCTTTACATATTCGCAAAATTACAACAATGTACAAAGCATCCCAAAAGTTCTAATTTATAGTGGCGGCCCAACAGATGTAATAGCTATCACTAACTTTACAGTAAGTACAAATATATTTTTAGAGAGTGTCAAATATACCAATTCAGACATCTACGTATGCGCTCATAAAGAAGGGCACACTATTGCACCGGTGGAAGCTGGGGATATTTATTATTTTTTTGCAGATCAACCTGGGAATATCAGCAAATCTTGCACAAGTTATTCCTTTAAATATTCAATCAAGCCGAAACAAACAAGTGATGCCTCTGAGTGGAGTGAATATTTTATGTTTTACATTCTGCTGCCTTTAATGTTCTTTGCGGATCATCCGTTTTAATAAATCATTTATATCAATTCTCTCCTTGACGCTTCAAATTTTATGGCACCCCATTTTCTTACAAACTTTACACCAGATAGTGCTATAGAAAGATGGGTAGCATTTAGAGACGGATTTGATCATTATTTCAGGTGGAACTCATCAAATGCTAGATATATTTTAAGCAGAGTAATAGTAATTCCTGGAATAATGGGTTACCTATTTTACCACGAAAACAGAAGATTCAATCCGTGGAATGATGTGAGAAATCGCTTAAATAAAGAATATTTGGAGGCTTAATTAATCGTTTATTGACGTGTACTGGCTAGCAGGAGTATCCGTTTTGTCTTCAGGTTTTGATGTATGCGATTCAGAATCAATTACCTGACCCTCCCTTAAAATCTTTCTCTTCCGATAATATTCGGCTTTCGGCTGTGGATCTAACACGCCAGGCTTTCTTCCAATTGATTTGTATTTTTTGGTTCTATTGCCAAACTCTTTTGCAGACTCCTCTTTAATGGTCAACGGCTCTCCCTCTACGCAGACTCTGTTGCCCTTTCTAGGTTCAAATAAAGTGCTGTGTTCAGCTTGTCCATAAAACGTGTACATCGTAAATGTAGCACTCTGAATTGTTTTTTTTAAATCCGAAATGAGGGACATGCTCTGTGAAAGTATGTATACTGGGGTAAAGCGGACGGCAAAAAGAAAAAACATTTTCGGAGGTTGTGTGTACAAAATTGTCATTTTCCAAGCAAGGCAATTCGATTATAAATCTACAATTTATTCATCGGAAAGTTCGTCGGAGTAAACATCTTTGACCTCTTGCCTTCTCGCTCTTCGTCTAGGTCGATTCGTTCGGCTAAATTCATCATTCCTAGGCAATTCATCTTCAGAATAAACATCTTCTTTTTCGACTCTTTCTCTTCTTTGTCTTTTGTAACCTCTTCTGGATTTTTCAGGCTTGTACTGGACATGCTGTCGAATTAAATTGATGTCTTGATCAATTTCTATCTGCTTCATTCTCTCTCCAGGCTTTGAAAGCGCCTTCTTTTTGTGCATACTCAACTTTTCTAAGATTTCTTCCGGGGATTCAGCACTATTTAGCAGCATCTTGGTATAAGGAAGAGTAGTGTCCTTGGAGTTTCTACTTTGGTCTTTCCTATTAAAAGAAGTAACCGTGTTCTGGTCTTTATCTTTGTCTAGAACCCTTTTCCGCTCGTTCAAAACTTCCATAAATGTTCCGAATATTGACTCTGAAAGTTTGATGAAATCGGAGTGAATTAAACTGTTCATTTGTTCGTGTGAGTCGATTGCCTCGCTTTTGACACTCTCATAGTATTCTTCCAGTTCCTTGATTTCCTCGTTGCGGTGCTGGTTCAAGAGCTCCTCATAATAAGCCAAGAGTGTATGTTTGTTTTGTGCCAATAGATTCAATTCCTCTTCTAAAACTTTGAGCTCCTTTTGATGATGATCTTCCTTTCTTAACTTCTTAACTTCATCAGACACCTGCCAATAACGTTTTTCAGAATCTTTAATTCCAAGATTACTCCCACTCATGATGTTAGGCGTTTCAGAAGGGATTTGCAACACTACGAAACATAGAACAATACAAGGCTAGTTGTATTAATGGAAGCAAAATTGTAGATCTTTAACATAATATTTGAATAGATAGAATGGTTTTACTTGATTAGCTAGATTTCGGATGAGTTAAATCCTGTCCCATAATACTAGACAAGTTGGAGGAGTATCTTTTGTAATGGCTGTGCCTAGATGAATGGAATGAGACTAGTGCTGCAATCGCTCCAACAAAAAATGCACCAAATATAAATCCGATAAAACTATAGTCAACTGGTGCTTCATTAGCGTCTATCGTTTTCGAGTTCTGGGATGTTTTATCTATGTTAAACAAAAATACATGGACTAGATATAGAATATATGTTAAAACAATTCCCTAGTGGATAAGAAGTAAAAAATTGTTTGTCGGTAAATGCCATCGATTTTCCAAACCCTGTGTTGGCAGTCCCATAAAGTTGTTCCAACGTGTAATATGGAATTCCGTCTTTAGGTTTAAGAAACCTGGACTCTTCTGAAAACGATTGGCCAGGTAAGTTTCTGCTTAATATTGTCACTAGTGGTTTATCGGGGTCCGATATGGATAAAAATTGTCCGTCTCTTGAAGTCGATATGTGCTGTCCACTAATTGGTATTGTTTCCCTCTTCTTCAAAGACGCTTTATCATGAAGTGCTATTTTGTCATTGTACTGTATCACAAGGTAAGCATCATTTATTACGGCATTTATATTGCCACTTATGGAAACAGAAGCACTCCGCACTAATTTATCTAGACTTACAGTGAAAAGTGTAAGCTCGGAGCCTAAAGTATAGATATTGGCGTGTACATCACATACAAGATACTTAGCAACTATCGGAGAGTAATCTACAGGAACTAAGACGCCTTCATTGATTTTAAATATTCGCAATGAGCCATTAGACAAAACTGTTACATATGAACCACACATTTGTACGTCTTCAAATTCTAAACCAAAGTTGTACCAGTTCGATTGATAAACGGAAACTGAGTTGCAATCTTTCGATGTAATTACTATATCATTTCCGGAGGAAGACATAGTGTATCCAAAAAAGCCAACGCAAGGTCCATCACGATGACCCATTATAGAAAAATCGGAATTATATTGCCAAATTGTATTTTCTACAAAGGGAGACGAAACAATAACAGTATTATTTTGGAGCGTTTCGATATTCCAGCCAAATAAACCATTATTCGTTGGTATGGTTGAGCAAGAATTTTTTAAGAGTTTGAACATAATGAAACTCTAATGCGACGACATTCTTAACAAAAATAATTTATTTTAACAATTTCTTAAGCTTGTCGGCTGGCGCGCCTCTTTTAGAAAATGTTGCATTAGTGGCCTTTTTAGTGTCAGAATCCACATCAATCTTTCTCTTTTTGAAATTTGTTGGAATATCAACAGAAAGAAGTGATTCACGCTTTTGCGGTGTTTCTGGTATGAAATCTGATGACGGTTCTCTGACTATAGTCTTTTTAGCAGCTCTTTTTCTATTAGCTTTTGCAGTTGGTTTCACTGTGGTTTTTGATGCTGCTTTGACCTTTGGCTTTGCTGCTGTAGTTCTAGTCTTTCTTGAAGTAGCGGGCTTAACTTCCCTATCAGTTGTTTTCTCCAAATTAAGTTTCCTTTCCATAATTTCATTCTCTACAAGTTTTTTAGTGTTAATACTTGGGGATGCTGCTGTGTCCTGCAATTCGCGATCAGCAGAAGTAACACTTTGTCGTTTTTGAGCCACAAGCTCATCTGTCTGCATGTATTGATCTTTGGTATCAGTTTCTGCTTGCAGTATTTGGTCTTTCCTAAAGAGCTCCTGCTGAACATATTGATCTTTTACATTAACTTCTGTCTGCACGGTATGGTCATAAGTGCTTACCGCATCATTTGTCATTATACCAAACTCAACCATATTTGCTTTGGGTCTTTTCAAGACAATTTTGGATTTGTTTTCTTTGATATAGTCTTGGACATACTTGGATAACTTGCTGTTCTCAAAGAACATTTGCTCAAATGTCACCTTCTTTAGTCCTGATGGCATATCTTTAAAAAGCCTTTGTAAATGAGCAGACATTTTGTGTTACTTGGAGATAAATTTATTTATTCAAATTCCTTTTAAGTTCATTAACAGACTCGATTTGTCACCAGCAGGAAGAAAAGTAACATTTGAGGATTTTGATAGTGTTTCGGCAATTGCTTTGCTTGTATCTATCATCCTAAGTTGGACAAGACCATCCCCAGCCTTTTCTAACGCTGAGCTAATTAAAGTTGCCGCTTCTGCCTCACCTTCAGCTCTCACGATATTAGCCAGCTTCTCTTGCTCCGCTTTCTCCACTATGAATTTCGCTCTTTCCTAAATGAATTATTAAATACCGCATCCTGCTGCGCAATTTGCTTTTGTTCCACAGCTTCGGTAAACTCTTTTCCGAATACCATATGAGTAATGGAGACGTCTTCTAAAACTATAGAGAATTCTTTGGCTCTTTCCATAAGTTGCACTCTGATTTGTTCAGATACATCTTCTCTTTGGGTAATCAACTGGCTACAATCAAACTGCGCAACCACAGATTTAAGGACTTCGTTACCAATGGAAGGTAGGACTCTTTCATTGTAATCAGTTCCCAAGGTTTGATAAATGACGGGCAGTCTTTCCTCAATAGGTCTATGTAACACTCGCAGTGACAAACTGACATTTTGAAGGTCTCTACTCCCAGTAACTGTAGATATTGTTCTAGCTTGAATTTTTGCATCAAATAAAACCACTTTTTGCAGTATTGGGATGATGAAATGGGTGCCTTCATATGTGATATCTGGCAGTACACCTCGCAGCCTATCAAATTTAACTGCTCTGTATCCCGCAGGTACATCGTATATACTAAGCTGCACTGCGCTAAAAGTAGCGCCAGCTACTACTGCCAACTTACCAAAAGAATCCAAAAATCTTGCAGACATGTTTTCTCCGTTGGCGTGAAAGTGAAAAAGACAAAAAATAAACTCTCAATATCGTAGGACTTCTTTTTATTGGTAGTGGTATTTTGTCACCATTCAACACTTTGCAGATCTACGACTCAGAGCAATTTTATCGCATCAGAATATGCGAAATGAAAAGAACTCAAAGCTCATTAGAGTTGCGACCATTCAAAACAATATGATGTGTCCAACACTTGTAGTAGCTGCAAGCGTTATGAAAGGATTCAATCGTTGCGTCAATTGCCAGCAATGCGGTCACCAAGACCATAGAGATATCAATCCAGGTACTTCAA
>JADGIF010000207.1:0-14693 GCA_018985225.1 Amoeboradix gromovi
CAAAGTCGATTGAGCATGAGACATTCTGCTCGGGAAGTCTACATTTTGAGGTATTTGTCCTAAAAAGTTTATCAAGTTTTTGTAGTGTGTTCCATTTTACTGGAGCCAAAAACTATGACAACCCAGACCCCGATCAAAATCAAGACATACAGAGCAACTGTATCTAATAACGATTTTAGAGACCTTCAAAGTTGCTTTATTGCAATAAGAAATCAGGAAGTATCATCTTTGAGTTTTGAAAAGCTTTACAGAATATGTTGGAACGCAGTTCTTGGAAAGCAAGGCAACAAAGTTTACAAAATGTTGTATGAGCAATTGGAAATATTATCAGAGAACTGCTCTAAAGAATGGACCAACATCGACGATCTTTTGAAACTATGGAACAACTTGAAGAAATGCCTGAAATCTTACCATGAAGTAACAACTTATTTAAACAAAAACTATATTCAAAAAAACAATCTGGACTCTATTTATGAGATGGGGTATAAGCTTTGGGGATCTAAAGTAATCTATTCCCATTATGACTTATTTATTTCGCAGTATGAACTTTTAACAACTTCTTTTTTTAATCAAATCGATAACAATGATGTAATGTCTAGTGTATATGAAATGATATCTCTCTCTCAATTTCAAAACACCTCTATTAGTGATCATTGTAGCGATGCAATACTGAAATGGCTCACAGAATATTTAACTTCCATTCAGGGTGCCACGGCTATAGTATTCTTTAACAAAATGAACGACCTAATTGACAGAATTACTGCCAACTCTATGATATTATTTTCAGATGAATTTTCAAATTTGTTGCTGCTCACAATTTGTACACACATGATCCAGTTCAATTCAGAGCTTTTTAAATCAAATGCATCAAATTTATTAAACGAACCCCACAAACTGCTTCCTATTGTCAACATAGCCTTCAAGTATGGAAACACCAAGACTATGCTCGTTTCACTCATTTCTGATATTTTTAAATCTAGCTTGTCTAAAATTATGATACCCGTCAAAGAAAAACGCTCAACTGTTAAATTTTGCTTGGATGTACTTGAAATACATTACTTTTCGGCTAATTTAATTGATGCCAGCAACTATAATGTTCTCATGGACTCAAAATTGTCTCTAGTCTTTTCAGATTACTTGGAATCAGTCGAGCTATCGTGTGATGCGATAAATGTGTTTTTTGATCAGATCCTGCTTGATGAGACACAAAGTACTATTGACGAGGGTCTGATTCTGTTTAAATACTGGAGAGATAAAGACTTCTTCCAAAAAATTTATTCTTTATATCTTGGTCAAAGATTAATAGGTCACAAATCAGTTGACTACAGTAAAGAAATGCTAGTACTCTCTCACTTCAAATCGTCTTGCGGAGTAGCATATACGACTAAAATGGAAGTAATGATTCAAGATATTCGTGCCTCTAATTCACTTGATATTCCGGGCGATATACATCCACGGATAATAACAATGGCAGCATGGCCATACAAAATACAGGAAACTTATCCGTTACATATAAGACCGCTTTTAAACGAATTTGAAGCCATCTATTCTCAAAAGTACGCCAATCGGAAACTAAACTGGAACATACATTTAGGTGTAGCAATACTGAAGGCACATTTTGACAAAGACTATGAATTGCACATATCTTGCATTCAAATGTGTGTTTTAACGTTGTTCAACGAGAAATCAGTTTATTCTTTGTTGGAGCTGCAAAATATCTTGAATTTACAACCCATCGATTTGAATAGGCATCTGATGCCACTGTGCTTGTCAAAGCATAAGCTAATAATTAAAGATCCAAAATCGAAACATTGCTTACCGACAGATCTATTTCATATCAATAAAGAATTTAAGCACAATCTTTTTAGAGTCAAAATACCTGTAATGCAATCAAATGTTCAGCATAAACCAACTGTAGAAGATAGGACCTATCAAATCGAAGCTGTTGTAATTAAAGTAATGAAATCTAAAAAAGAACTCGCGCACAACTTGTTAATAAACGAAGTACTTCAAGAGCTAGAGCCCATTTTTAAAGCAGATGTAATAGCAATAAAACTCTGCATAGAGCAATTAATTGGCCGTGACTTTATTAAAAGAAAGGAAGATAAAGATTTTTATCAATATATTGCTTAATAAACCTATTTACTTACATCAGATTACCTAAAGCCGCTAACTACTTTTCAAACAGACTGCTATGCAATCAGGTTTATTAATTATTGCAGGGTTTTGATGGTCAATTGGACGCAACGTCATTTCATTCGGCAATTTTATGTGCCTTACAAATGCACCATCATTGTCAACATTCTTAAAAACTTCTGTATCAGTGTTTATGGGTAGGCTGTGGTCCAAACAGCTTCTTATTTGAGAGTTCAATTTGCCGCAAAGAATCAAGTGGCGACCCTCTACTTTGACTGAAATATTTGACAAGACGTATTGCGCAGGTATTAGGTACACTATGTATATATCATCTTTAAATGATTTGATACAGTAAGGCGGGAATTCATTCAACGACATTGAGATTGGAGACACTGCAAAACTGACAAACTTTTTAAAACAAATGTCTCAAAAAGTAGATGTAGTTAAGTAGATACCTCACATATTCTGTCATCTATGATTTATGCCGACAAGTCATAGCTATCAGTACCACTTCTTTTGTTCTAAGATTAGATTCTCCTACAAAATTGGGAAAATATAGCCATTAGATTTAAACAATTGGGACATCAAGTGTAAAAACTAGACCAACTCTCTGAGACAGCTTGAAGCATTATATCAAGTGTGTATTAACCGATAGTAAATTAAATTAAATTAATCTTATTGGTTGCACCTTTTGCCTAGACACTCAAAGACCTCGTATATTTGAAAGGGATAGTGGTCATCTTGTTATATTTTAAAGAGAGGAATGACATTAATGAAAGAAGAAGGACTTTTATTAGTAATAGTATTTCCTCCTTATGGAGCACCTACTTTAAAAACGACTTGGCCTGGTCTTATATTTGGTGTCCCAAACCTCGTATTTGAACTTAATGTCTTAGCATTAAAAACGGTAAATTCGGTTAATGATATTTACGCATATACTTCTACTAGCACATGTAATAATGGAATCCTTGGTGTCCACAAGATAATGCGCATGTTTGGTCCACTAAATTTGTACAAAATTGTGCAGTAGTTGAAGCAACTACTCGATTGCCACCTATCTAATATTGCATGAAATCAAAAAGAAAATCAAGATATACATACGCTCCCCAATTCCAAAAAGAATGTTTAAAGTGAGAGAATCTCCAAGTCATTGAGCACCTGTTAGCGAATGGTGAAAGAACGGACCGGCAGAGAGGAACTTAGAATAATCGTCTCATCAATTTACAGGTGATAAAATTTGGGGTACTCCTCGTTAAAAGTCCAGATTTCCGAGAAAATCGAGAATTTCCACAGAGAAACTAATGCTAGTTTCTCCGTTACAGTGATTGCTCACGCTTTCACTACCCTGAGGCGGGATTGAATAAGGATGCATACACTTGATGTATATGTTCCTTGCAGCCATATGATCTCTATCTATCTTCAAAGGACACTTTGTACATGTGTATGTTTCTAAATTGGTTTGCTTTAGAGTACCACACCTTGTACATGTCTGACTAGTAAATGATTCATTGCATTCGATTATCGTATTTCCTCTTTGCTTACACTTGAACTTCAAGCGTTCCTTGAATGCGTAATGGGACATTTTAGCCATGTTTCTTGCGACCTTGCTCGACAAGCTACTTATATCATTTGACTAGTATTAGACGATGGCAAGTATACAAGATCATATGTCTTTGTATGCTGTACCTATTAGTTATTTATTTAGAATTGATTTACCATTTGCGAAATGGAAGAATATCGAGTGTTTAAGCTATAAGAGAAATCTGGAAAAGTCTTGAAATGATACAAAAATATATACAAATTCGCGATAAATGATTTATTCAAGAAAATAGTCAAGCTGTTGTTAAGATAACTTTGCCTGTTCTACAGCGGTATCTTAAGTGGTAAGAAACTATAATGAGACGTATAATCAGGATTTATTGGCTGCCTAAGGCTTCAATTAAATCTAATTTTGTAGTGGTTAATATGTCTAGCAAGGTTTCTACTTTAAATTTAAGCTCGTCATTCTCTCTTTGCAACGCATCCAACTTTTTCTTATCCATTGGCTGTCCATTATTTGAGTTAGCCATACTTTTGATTCCAGAATTACCGTTTACACTCCAAATCCCATTTTCATAAATCAACTCATTTCCTTGCAATTGCAGGCGTATACTTGGCAATTGGTCCTCATTATATGCTGATTTTTGAATCCCACCTTCGCTGAAATGTCTGGATCTTCTCTTTAGAGATTCCACTGAATACATATATGAATGGCTTGACTTTTCGAAACATGAATTTTTGATATATTAAGCTTTAGAGCAGAGTTTGAAGCAAAACTTGAAGAGCAATACAATAAAATTTGTGAGTCCGATTTGCGTTGATGGGAGAAATTTTACAAAAAACTGGCAAACTCATTTGAACAAAATATTTCAAATGAAGATGTCAAGCAGAATGCCGCACAGTTTATTACCTATGAATTAGTTGGCAATTAGTTACTCAACTCTCTTTTTATCTACTTGGAAATAAGCAAAACAAATAATTTTATAGCAATAGCTTGCACTGGTAAGAGTCACGATTTAAGAGAAACCAAGGATTTGCAGAGAAACTGTCGGTTACTCGATCTGTTATAGTGGTTGCTCACGCTTCCACTCCATTTGGCCGGGACCCAATAACGATGCAAATAAGTATCTGTTCCTTGATGCTATAGCCTCTATCAACTTTCAGATGACAGTTTGTGTATGTGTAAGTCTCCAGGTTGGTTTTCTTCAGAGTATTATGTATGTCGCACGTTTTTGAAGTAAGACGCAAGTCTAGAAAGAGAGTGCATTGGAAATTTATAACCCATTTAATCAAAATAAATGGTTTACTTAATTAAATTCGATATCTGCTCTCATGCTTGAGATACTGCAATTACTTCTCAATTGTACTTATAATGACAGTAATTATATTCAATCGCCTGTTATAAACATCTTTCTCTGTGATCCTATTTCATAGTGGTATTCATATCATCGCCACACAAGCTCTTCATGCACTAGATCCACTCTGTTGAGCTTGCTACCATAAGAGGTGATTTTGAATGAGTGCAATTATCTTTAAGGGCATGAGCTTCACAGATTAATTTTTTATGGGAATTTAGACATCCAAAAGCTCAACTTTTTTTGACATTTTCTTAACCTCAGTCTAGGTTTAATAGAGAATGTCTGAAATACCTCTTTGAAACAGGTTTAATTTTTGTAAAATCAAAATCTCAATGAGCAGCAAGAAACCAGCCCCAAAGCATATCATTAAATCTCTTACGACTCTTTACAAGCAGAAAAAATACAAACAACTAAATAGCTGTCTTCCAAACCTATTGGAAAAATACAAAGATCTATTTTTGATGAAAATTGCTGTCTGCACGTTGAAAGATCAAAATAAAGCATTTACCCAGCTTTGCTCCAAAGCCTATAAACAGTTCAAAGATGAGTGGTTTATTAAAACACTAAATCCTACCTACAAACTCAATTCAGATTGTTGGTTTGAGATTTGTAAGTTTTTGTCAACTCAGGACCTGGGTAGACTAAGATCTACTTGCACAAGTTTAAACACTGTAATGAGCCAGGGAATATTTTTTGATGTTGTAGAATGTACAAAAAAAACTGAAAAACAACTCTCTAGTGCATTAAGGCATCGTCAAGATATCAAACTTTTAAAACTCACAAAATGCAAGATTCTTGGTAGTAATAATCTTTGCAATCTTGTTTCTTTAACCCTTGTGGATTGCGATATTAGTATGAAGCTGACAAGTCGCTTAATTCAACATTCAGTGGCATTAAAGCACCTAAGCCTAACCAAGATGCTATTTTATGGGGTATTTTTAAATAACAAGGCATTGCATGAATTGTATCTTAATGATTGTAGTGTTGGACTGCCTCTAGATGCTGAATTGTCTTTTACAACTATTAAATTCACGTGTATTAATACCTCTCTAGATATAATTTCTAGCATTAAAGGTATAAGTCATCTATGTGTACACTCTTGTGCTATAATAGATGTAGATTATCTAAAGAAAATGGATCTTGAGTCGCTATCTCTTGGTAACGTGCAGTTTCAAGACAAAGATAACTTTTATCTAAACCTGAGTACTTACTTTCCAAAATTGCATATAATACATATAACCGACCCCTTATTTAACAAAAAACATTTAATGAATCTGAAGTCACTTGATTTGATCGAGTTGCATCTTTGTAAAGTGGACTGTTCTACTGGGTCTGATTATGTTGAATTTCCATCGCTGCGCAAACTAACTCTCCGCGAATGCCAACTTAACTACAATATACCAGTAACTGGACCCGTTACATATATAGATTTGGCATTGAATATAAACATAATGCCAGCCCTTCTAATTGATTTTATAAAGAAAGTTGCATTCACAAATGGAAAATTATTCAACAAGATAGATGTAGGTGGATGTTATTCGCTGCAGCAGCATCATCTAAGTAGGATAGCAAAATTGACTGAGTTGCTGGATATAACGGATTTACACATTCCTCTTAACTTTTATTCCGAACTGCAGGGTTTAACAAAGGTTGTATGGAGAAAGACCAACGAACTGGTAGTAGACAGAGCAAACGAAGGAAGACAGAGACAACAGCAGCGCATTTAAGTCTACAATAAAAGAATTTCTTATCACTTTAGACATGACCTGTTTTTGGATGAGATGTTTTATGATAGACACCACCGCAGTTTATAATTTGTAGCCGAGAGCCTTGTTATTACTGCCTAAAGAATACTAAAAATGTAACTTTCCTTTCATTAATGCATTTATTACAACATTGTTGACTTTTCTTTCATTATTGCAGCCTCCAATTCTAGAATTTTAGCCTTTTTGGCAGTTATGATATCTTTGACTTCTGGCTGACTGCACTCTTGTGAAATGTCCATAAGCTCGTTTAAAAAGAGTAAATATGTTATTTTACCGTCAAATTCTAGTGCTTTAAGCCCCTTTGGGATTTCTAGTTTATCTATTATGCCGTCTTTTAAAGCTTTTATGTCTTGATCCAAATCGTTCCCAGCATCAGAATTAATCACTTCTGTACTGTTGTGTACCTCAGAGGTTTGGATGGTATTCCAATATTCATTGGCCAAGATGGGAGCATTGCTGGATTTGTTGCCAGTTCTAGTATTTGTGTTAATAGGATGTGAAGCTATGTTACCTAATATGTTAACAGGTATTGAGCTGGGAATCACAACACCTTTTGAATGCTCGTCAACTATATGACGTAGTACCGTGAATTGATCGATCGTTATGTTATCAACATTGTTTATATCCACCATGCGATATAAGTTGTCAAATAATTGTATGGTAAAAAACTTCAGATTCGATTTGACAAAAGAGTACAGATCCGATTTACGAATATTTCCATGAAAGGTTCCGATTGATTGAAATTCCTTGGAATATAGCTTCTTTTTGCTATCTGTGATGAACCAGTCATATGGCTTGAGGTGGTGTTGTGCTGTATTCATCATATTTACAAATTCGTCCTCCAGTAAATCAGGGAACTGACTGGATTTACAAGAATGCCAGATATTGCCTAGTATGTCATTAGGAAGTCCTGATTGCTGAAGAAGGTTGGTCGCAATGTCTTTGTTTATAAATTCATATCCTCCATAAAAATATTTGTTCTGATGGAAATAATTTGAGAAGTTCATGGTTTCAATTCTCCTAATTAAAAGTCATGGTTTCTAGAGAATCGAAAATTTCCACCGAGAAACTTCAATTACGATAACTGCTCACAGTTCCGCAACTTGAGGGCGAGGTTGAATAAGAATCCATGCATTTTAGTCATATGTGCCCTGCTGACAAATCTTCCAGATTACAATTTGTGCACATGTGTCACCATATTTCTTTTCTTCAGAGTGTCACACCTTATACAATTTGAATAGTAAATGCCTTGTTTTATGCAACCAAATCTTTCGCCTTTCTATGGACGATAACCTGTTTTAGATCAGTTTCTGAGTATAGAAGAGTAGTGCATTCTCTATATAATATTATTTTCTCAAGATTCAATACGTTCTGGTGAGAATATTCGGAGCGGTTTGACATAGATAAGAAGGAATTAATGTCTCTGTTTTATTTAACTAGAAAAGTATAGCAAGAAGGACGATTAGAGAGATCAAAATTTATGTAACTACAACTTATAATTTATTCCATAAGAATCGATTACTGCTCCATTTTTCAAATTATTAAGACTGATTCTTGTATGTAGATCTTAGATAACTCCCAAGAAGAACTAGAATTGATCTTAATGACTAGGCCATATCAAATCTTTTATTTATCTACTTTATGAACAGTTCTAAAGTAGTCATAGGTTATGTTAGTATTTGGACTCCTATTGATATTAGAACCATACCTTGTGATAAACTAACACATATTGTCTACAGCTTTCTAAATATCAATATCACCGATGGTTCCATAATATTTGGTGATGATACTTCTTGTAATTCTACATGCGCGACTACATTTTTAAGCGATATGGTATCATTAAAACAATTATGCCCAAGTCTTAAAATTCATATATCTGTCGGTGGTGCAGGATGGTCATCTTCGTTTCTACCAGTTGTGAAGAGTACGCACAAGCTTAATAAACTAGTTGCCGACATAAGCAAAATACTGCTTGAGTACGATTTGGATGGCGTTGACATAGACTGGGAATATCCGAGCACAGGTGAGGGTATTTATTTTGTTCAGCTTGCTCAAAAGTTTAGAAACACGTTGGACATAAAATACGAACTGACTGCCGCCATTCCTTGTTATTCTGAAAGCTTGATAAACTATAATATATCGGATGCCTTTAGTTACTTTAATTGGTTCAATCTCATGGCCTATGACTCTAATGTGGGAACAGGATATACTTCTCATCAATCACCTTTATATTTTAATTCGAATGATGTAATTGCTGACGGTAGTGCAGACAGAGGCGTTAAAACCTTACTTTCCGCAAATGTGCCCAGTAGTAAAATTGTTTTAGGTGTGCCTCTTTATGGTTATCAATCTACGACTCTTAAAAACGATGAAGCAAAAAACGGTTTATTTGAGCCATGCTTGTTAAATTGTGAACAAATTATCGGCAACTTAAATATTTACACTTCAATCGATAATATTTTGTATTTTGACGATGTTGCAAAGTCACCATGGCTCTACAATAGCAACTCAGGATTATTTACAACATTCGAAGATCCTAGGTCAGTACAGTATAAAATAGATTATGTCATTGAGAACAGTCTAAAAGGCATGATGTTCTGGGAACTGGGGCTTGATGTTATGAGCTCCAGCTCGGTGGTTTTCTTAGCTTTTGAAGGGTTTAATATATCTTCAGTTCAAGAAGAGTGGCTCAATGAAAGTACAACTCTGAGCGAGTACAGCACATTAGGATTTGCCCAAACAAAAGCGTTTTCTACTGTCACATATTCGATAGAAATTGAATCAGAGAAGCTACATAATTCATTCGATGAGACGCTTATAGATTTTACTACCACAGTAGATCTAGGTACAGTTCTAGGTATTATCAACTAATGTAGATATTCCGAAGGTCAACTTTGAGGTCTCCATTATGGCTTTTAGCATCATATTTGGTTCGTTATTTTTAATAACTCTAATTGTTTGTTTTATGGCCAAGTATGATCGCAGTAGCATTGTATCAAAACCTGTCATCCAAAAATCCAAAGTTAAATTTTTAAGTACAGAAGTCATAGAGCGTACACCTGCTCCTGAACAGAGCGACATTCAAATTGATATATCCAGATTTGCAGTAAACGATTGGATATTCGACAACAGAGTCTAAGCTAGTAAATTAATTTTGGAAAGTTTAATTGTGAGGATATTTCGTTGGAGTGCACAATAATTGAATAAGGTGTGATTATGGGATATCCCCTGAAACTCTATGTCATCTCAACCAGAAGATCCGTCAATTAATTGCTTTTGTAGAAAGAAAGTTGACGACGGTTTTACTATTCAATGCGAAAGATGTTTGCTATGGTGCCATGCTAAATGCTACAAGATTGATAGTCAGGCTGTGCCAGCCCATTTTTACTGCATGTCATGTCAAAACACGGACACCGAATCTGAGCTAGTAGATGAAGACAGCTACATAAATTGGGGTGATAGAATAATCAAGGAGTACAAGTATGGTATTCATGTTGGTGATAAACCATCTGACGAATACACTTCTTTTGAAAATGCTGCATTTCTGATCTTTCCAAAACCGAAACTTAAAAAGACTCCAATCCTTAGATTTATGAAGTTTAAGAGTTATGACAAAATAGCCAACGACCTGTATTTGTCAATGCCTGGCCAAACAAGTTGGCAGCGTGTTTGTAAAACTCCAGTTGCTATTGCAAACCACTCACTCATACATCAAATTAGCGATTCATTTGTTGAGTCATTCCATTCCCAAGAAGAAATTAGACCAACGACGCTTTGCTACTTCAGCCCAAACTCAATAACCCTAGAAGATCAAGCTATAACTTCTAACAAATACTATAGAAAGGGTTGTATAGGCAACCTTAAGGTTACTAAATCCAATGGCCAACACTCCATTTATTCTATTGATGATATACAAGCTAATGAAGAGTTAATATTACAATATTCAGATGTCGAATTTGAAAGAGCAATGAGCTGGTCTTTTCAAGAGTTCTTAAGTGGTTGTACTTTGGAACCAAAGTCTTGCATTTTATTAACCTGCGCATCATGTAAGTATTCTGAGTTCAAAAACTGTTTATTGTACCTCAAGCTGTTAAAGAACAGCAAACTAGACGTGACTACTGTGCGTGGCGATCAGCCGGCATTAAACATATCTCCTGTAGAACCTAAAAGGAAGCGCGGCAGACCCCCAAAACTGAAGAAGTCTAGTTCGGAAGACAATGCAGTGAAAAAGAAGAAGCAATCCCCTAAAATACAAAGTAGAAAGCAGTCTGCAAATAATAGCCCTATAATAGCCCCAAAGTTAAATCCCATGAGTCCTTCTCAAATGTCTGAAGCAGATATCGACGATCTAATACCTCAAATCAATGTATTTGATGATCCAATATCTGATCTAACCTACATTCAGATTGGAAATGGAATGGTAGTTAAAAGAGCTAGATTGAAGACATGCAGCAAGATCCCTTCGGATTGGAAATGCAATAAAGTAGCATCAACATCAATGCGAAGAATGAACTTACTAACGAGATATCGACAAGAATTGAACGAGCCTAGGAAAATATTAAAAATAGCAGACTTTCTTAAATAAATTCATTTATTACCACACCTGTGGCATCTAGTTTGACTTTGTAAACGTCAAAGTTATTTTTGTTCAATTCGAATTTTTGAGATTCACTTAGCTCACCAAAACTCAGCAGGCACCCGCCATTACCAGAACCAGTTAACTTGCTGTGACCTGACAAACTGGATGCCAATTGAAGCCTAGGGTGAGAGACTCCAAGGCTGACTAACATATTGTGGCAGTAATTTGCAATATTCAGAATATTAACACCATCAAGAACTAGTGATATCAATTCATCGATAGTATTCATGATTGATAGAACAACACTTGGATATAACTTGAACTGATCAGAAACATGCGAGACCATTTCACGAGTATCTTTTGGCACGCGAGTGTAAATGACGTGGATTGTAGGCAATTTCAAATTGATGCCTGTACAGTATTTATGAATAGTACCGTTGCTATTTAATCTGCCGTCGTAGTATTGAACGCCACCATAGAAACATGTTAGCACATCGATTCCCGAGCCTTCTCCATGAATGAAATTGTCCAAATTATGAGCTAATTCATATGAACGATTTAAGATTTGAGACTTTGAAAGATTTAAACCATGCCTGTTATTAGCAAGAGTGAGGCAGCCAAGAGATAAACTTATAGAAGCGGCTGCGGATGTACCTAGACCACAACCAAGAGGAACATCAGAGGTGATTGTAATTATACAACCGATACAAAGATGTCTAATAACATTTAATATTCCATTAACAATTTGCATTTCTTTACCCTCTACTTCATCAAAAGATATATCCAACGAAGGTTCACCGGAATACACTGGACCCTTGTAAAATAGATCATTATTGAAAATAATCTGAATCTCTTCTGCTTCAACAATTACCATATTTAAGTAAAGATCTATAGCCATGGTAACAGCTCTTTTAGTGTACAATACCGCATGTTCCCCAAGAAGTATTATCTTCAGTGGGCACTTGATTTCCCACCGTTTCATTTCAAATAAATAAGACAGTCATCGATTTTAATTGAACAAACAATTAATCGTGATTGTATGAGCTCTATCGCCTCAGTACACCCTCTCTCTAATTAAACATGAATGCATGCTTTTCTTTTCATCCTTGACAAAGATCTCCAGTCTAAAGATATCACTAGTAGATTAAAAACACAGTTATTCACAATCAGAAAACGATTTAAGAATCAAACCAAAAAATCGGCGAAAAAGAATGAAAAATTACTCTGCAATTCAAAAAGTTTTTTATAGGCGCATCAAGCGGGTACAACATCAAAAAAAGGATTACCATGAGAAGATATGCGATTATCTATCCAATGCAAATGACTTGATATGTTTAACAACATTCAATGCAAGTCTAATGCTTCGCAGTTCATAGATTACAGCGACATCACTGCTTTGTCTCAATACTTCTTCAATCAGCACCTTGTGTCAACTGCAAAATACAGAAATAATTTGACTGATTTTAACTAAGCATTTACTAGTTAAACTGATACAAAATGTCATCTGGTAGTAGATAGAGACCATAGGGCAACATGGAACGTTACCTAAAATATATTCACCCTTGTTCAATCTCATCTCAGGATAGTGGAAGCGTGAACAACCACTCTAACGGAGTGACCCTCTTAATCAATTTCTTGTAAAATCAAGTCTTAAAATGAGGAGAGTAATTTAGAGCTTTTTAAATTAATTTTATTTACTGTTTCAATAAATGGAGTATCTACAACTGAATCTAGTTATTCCCAAGATTGCATAAGTTCATCTCGAAGTGCAATCCAACGATCAACGAAATCACCCAACAGACTACTAGTTTCTTTAACATCGAGTCTTGTATACTCGTGCTGGCTTCTCTCACTTAATGCAGTACATCCAAAGCCATTACTTGATGTAGTCAAAACAGGCATGAATGCTAGATTGTTGTGGCCGTATCTATAGACCTGAGTCTTCTGAAATAAGTCTTTATCAACATGACCTCTATACTTCACTTGATTCGCATGAAAGAACATTGGAGTCCCATCAAATCCATTCTGAAGCATCACTAAACCGCAAAAGAAATGATCACCTTTAAATCGATCCATATACCCTACAATCGAAGGAAACCAGGGCACTATCTTATATGGAAGGCCAACCACCTTTGCGGCATACCGCATAACGTCTTTATCACCAAATAAGAAATCAAACCAAAACACTCGATCCTGCATAATGTAATATGACATCAATAATGTTTTCATATGCACTTTTTTGTTGATAAGCATTTGACCTGCTTCTGTCTCCCACTGATTTCTACATTCAATGTCAAAAATGCCAAAAATTGGATTTTTAGGATCAGTTTTCCAAATATCAGGCCATAGTATTAAACCAAACTGCTTGTACTCCGGTATGTCAAAGAATGGTTTCGGGTCCTTTACGGGTAAGTTATCAGTATCCAGAAATAAAATATCCTCAAATTGACTTGCTAATAATGCAGCACTTTTGAGCTGATAATTTCTAGTATTATCAATATATTGAATACGCTGACTTACAAATACTAGATCTTTAAGATTAACGACATTCACATTCACCATATTGCTAAAAACAATTTCTTGTGCGAATCGCAACTCATCGTAGTGGAATATTTCAATAGCAATCTCAGAAAAACTCCTCAAAGTTATTATGTTTGCATAAGCCATCTTGAATGAGTGCCGAGTTGCCAACATCACTATTCCTTGCTTTCCGATGTTTTGTTTTTTATGAACATATGGTGTTTGGTACGCTTTTGGAGCCTGATAATAGAGGTTTGTAGCAACATTTTGACGGTATGATAAGTTGATACTAAGCTCATAATGCTGTATTTTTAACCGTCCAATCTCTGTCATGTTTTTATGCCAATTTTTAGATATTGGCCATTGATCTATTTGATCTGAAAAAGTCATTTCTTGGCATGAATAATTAAAATCAACCTCTTGCATATTCTGGGTCAAGGTCCAGCTCCACATAGTGATCAAAAGAACGACGAATCCAACAACTTTTGAAAATTTGACTGAAATTCTTCTAATCATGTTTTGGATAAAACAAAGGGTATATCAAATACAAAATCTAAACTGAGTCGAATAACGGAACAGTTCTAATTCTATCATATTTCGATTATTTCAATTACGAGAAATTTATATAAAAACTGAATGGCACATGCATCTACATCTCATAATAAATTTATTTGATACTTATTTCAGAGGCACACGGCTCCAGAATTGTGTAGAAAATTTATAATTGAGATTCATGAGGCAAAGAATATGATTTGCTAGCAGTATTTGTTTAAAATTGTATCTATTTTCTACTGC